>JAEIFU010001959.1:0-53799 GCA_018904235.1 Lordiphosa stackelbergi | reverse complement strand
TATCACGAAATGTTATGGACCTCTATAAAAAAAATTCGGTTCAGTGATGAAATCCTTAATAAAAGGTAATCACATCATACGTCCATGGGGGATAGTTTTTCCAATACCATCCTATTAAATATGCGTAACTTTGCATTATATAAATGAAGGTACAATGAAGAAGGGCTGTTAAGAGGCTTTGACTTGCAGTTAGATCATGCAATATTAGTTACAGAACGTGGATTAAACATAATATTCAAGAGAACTATGCTTCAATAACGGACCGCAATAATAATATTTCCTGTCCTCCTTAGTATTTTTCAGGATTTACTGAAAGTCAGCCACGCATGTGTTTTTAAAACGTTTTTTATGACATAGATGAAAACCCGGTTCGGAGTTGAACCGCTCCGGAGTCAGGTCTCCGTCATTTTTGGGAAGCCGAGCCGAACCTGAATCGGAACCGAATAAATTTTTCCCGAACCAGGTAAAAGGTTCAACAAATATGTTTCTACTAAATTCTTTCTAGAATCTATAAAATTGCAATTCAAAATTGAACTCATGCACGTTTTGTAAGTTTAAATATTCGTACCTATTTAGATAGTGCTAAGAAAAACGTTCTTTCTTTGTAAATTCAATACCAATTTTTACAACTGAATCTTGGGATTCAAGCTTATTAACTTGTGGTTGTTCAAAAGGAACTAATACATAAAAGCATATATAATTCTGCACCATATTCATCTTCTGATGAAATTGAATCTTTCTAAGTAGCAAGGAAATAATGGAAAAGTGAAAAATATTAAATCGGTAAGCGACTATATTCATTCTTTTCTGGGTATTTAAAGAGTGCTTCAAAATTCAGATGTATTAAAGCTTTGGAAAAACTATCATTGTGCTTACAACAGATTTTAAAGATTTTAAAAAGAGCTAGCATGATCGCAGCAGTGTTATATGTCTGGATCAGCCTTAAGTTCTGCCGTCAGTTCATCATTCAGTCACATGTGTGCTCCCTTAAAATTTTAAGTAATTTCCAATTTATTGTTGTCGAAACAAATTATTCGAACCAGAACCATGATTCAGCGACCTTCTGAACCCGCTTCGTGAACCCGAACCCAAAACGTTTCGCGGGTTAGAACCCCGGAGTGAACCTTCCGATTTTTAGGAGGTTTGCAGCCCTGCTTTATGATCTTTACCATTGGACATCCATGTTTTTTCATCGCAGTTCAGTATTGTCATAATCATTAATATACAAGTATGTGTGGTCATTTGTCGCCTGTTTCTTACGCACTTAGCTGTTTTTTTCATGGAGTTCTTTAGCTTTCAAGTGCGCTTATGCGCTTTATCCTTGCTAAATTTTCCTCTTGGTTAGGTGTGAAGTTTGTTTGGCATTATTACTATTTTTGAACCTCTTTTGTAATTTTCAGCGATTTAATGATTTGTCCATAACGAAAAATGGACTAAGTTCTTTACCATTGGTTATCCATGGTATTTATCGCGTTACAATATTTACATAATCCTGGTTTTGTAGTTATGTGTGGTCGATTGTGGTTTTGAAAAGCAGTTTCTTAGCGGTTTGGATACCATCCCAAAGCTGTAAACTGTGCTTATGCATTGATCATTGCATGATACTTTCGTGTTGTTCGTATACCTGTTTGCTAGTGTTAATAATGTTCATAGTGTTAACAGTGTTCTCAGTGTGATTTTCCTATCATATATGTAGATTAAGTTCCTTTCCCAATGCTAGCACTCACACTAGCTTTGTTAACGAATCGAAGTAGATCATCCAACTCGAATCAGTTAGATAGTTTAGTAAAATGTCTCGCCCTGACAGTGTGAGCATTGATACTGTTGCCTGTTACACACGATTCATTTGAACTAGATAGAACACTGCACTCGTGCAGGGCTCTATGTTAAACGTCAGTCCGCATAGGAAATCACAGGGACTAGAGCGAGATGGACATATTCTCAATGTACTCCAGAAAGCGTAGTGAGGCAAGCGAACAGCTGACTAATTTCTGAGAAGTGGTGTCAGACTCGTTGGGTTTATATATTCAATCTCTGCCTCATCATGCCAGCACTAGAATTCCATAGCATTGACCAGAAAAAACCGGTACTTGAGGACAACGCTAGGTTCCCAAGCCTTTGTGGGTGTGTCGCGTGTTCCCAAATGGCCTTACCTTAGTAATAGGAGAGAGATTTCGTCCCTATTGCAGAGACCAATAAGTCTTGTTCTACTGGATGCATATCCATTATTCAAAAAAAGCAAATTTGAGCTTCTCCTAACTCTTAGTCAAGTTTTCTATAAGCTGCCCACCTTACGTGTGGAATGAATGCTAAAAATTTTCTGTTAGCAAACTTTTGAGGTTTTCCTGGAATGATAAAAAAAAAAAAAAAAATGTTCAAAGTTCAAATCCCAAATAAAAACATAGGTCGCTGTCCATAACAACATATAACCCATAACTATATATTCAACTAATTTGTTTCAAATACCCCAATTTTCCATAAGTTTTGGGTTTCAAGTTCAAGCTCAATTTCCAATTCGAAACTGAATCAGAATTTATTTGCCGTGTGTAAAATACACATATGGTGCCGGAGATTAAGTGAAATTGCAGTGGCAGCCCAGTTTATCTGTTTGGACTCGACAACCCTATGCACTCCCACAACACCACATCAGGCGATGGAGGAGCAGCTTCCAACTACAAATTTTAAGGATTTAAATGTTTGCAGCATGAGCAAATCGAATCGAATCGTATCGGTTCCAAACCTGAACCTGCCCAGATACTCAGCTCATCTGCCCACCAGAGCCAAGCAGCAGGCGGCACACAACTTGTGCATCCTTTGCGGGGCACCTTTTGTGTGTTGTGCATAAACTCAACTGGGCCGCATTACGAGCGGCTTAAAGTCTTCACGAGCAACGCATGTGGGGCCAGGGACAGGGACAGGGCCAGTCTCTGATTTTGATTCTGATTCGGTTTTTGGGGCGGGGGAGCGTGCTGACTTATAATCGAATAAATACTCTTCTCTAGCAGCCAAACAGCAGTCTATGCCACGTGATTATCAAAACACTTTAAAGCGCCAACAGCCACAGAAATTTTGAAATAACAAGCGATAAATCACTTATGTTAACTTGGAGAACTACCAGGATTGTAAGTGTGTCTGTGTGTGCATGTGTGTGTGTGTGTGTGTATTAATACAAAAGTGGAATTATATTTTGGGTTTCCTTAAGCATGTTTTATGCACTTGCAATTGTAATTAGGCAAAGGATTTACGAAATGGTTATGAATTTAATATCTTTATACTAAAGTCAGGTGTTTGCTTTGAGCATGGAAAATGAACTAAAGATGAAGCAGAAGTATTGAATTTGATAAAAATATTATTTTATAAGGTAGAAATTATTTTTGTAAGTTTTTGGACCAGCCTTAAATTAGGCTTCACCAGGAGGTACAAAATTCCCAATCTCATCCCTCCCAAAATCAACGGAGTGAGCCTACATTTTGGGGACAATGCCAAATACTTGGAAGTCATTCTAGATAGGAAGCTACTCTGGAATGACAACATAACTGACCGCAAAAAAAAGGCAACAACTGCTCTTTTCTCATGCAAAAAGGCTATTTTCCCCATATATAGTACACTGGCTCTACACCAGTGTCCGGCACCGTTCAATTTTCTGTGTATACCAGTAGCGACGTCCACCCTCTGTAGCAGCGGCGTCGATACACAGACACTATACGAGCGTACACTGCTCTCTTTTGCAATAACAAACATGTGCTTACTGAGAGCGCTCTCGCGTGTCTGAACGCACTCATGCAAAGGCAAAATAAGCATGTGTGTTTTGCCGGACACTAGTATGGTGGCCAGGACTCGGGAAACAATAGAGAAGCGCTGAAATATGTATGAGCGGCGCGCTCCGAACCACACCAACGGAAGCGCTTAACATCATTTTTCATCTAGTACCACTAGACCTTGTAGCAAAACAGATGGCTACCATTATAGCCCTTATACTACGAGAATCCGATACCTGGGACGGGGGTAACTCCGCACACTCTACAATACTTAGCCACCAAGCAGGTATATCGTCAAATAAGGACTGTATACCCCGAATGACGTTCCACAAATCCTACGACGTCTACATCCCAAGACGAAGCGATTGGGAAAACCCTCCTCATAGCAGAGCTAGCTCAATCAATATCTACACAGATGGCTCTAAACTAGGGATGTCGAAATACGATATCGAATAACTTTTGACGATATTTTTGTGAATATTATTTTTTTTAGCCACAGAAAGGAAGTTTCGTCCTAACATATCCAACAGAATGCACTTAAAAATCCTCCTTTGTGGCCGACACTAACAAAATACCCATCAAAAATATATTCAAAAAGTATTCGATATCGATATTTCGACATCCCTACTCTAAACTCGACGAAAAAGTAGGAGGGTGTTTTCTCCCTCAACCTAGACATAAACCTATCGTTTTTAATATTTAAAAAAGAGTTATATCAGGAAGCTGCCACCTACCTCAAAATTAAGCCAAGAAAGAAAACGTATTTATCTACTCGGATAGTCAAGCGGCCCTGAAGGCAATTGACTCACACACAAATAACTCTAAAACGCTAACTGAATGTCGCTTATCCCTTAACGAGATTGGCCGACACTTCAGTATTCACCTCAAATGAGTCTGCGGACAAACTGGCCAGACTAGGCACTACCATCGAGCTCCTTTCAGAGAAGAGCACGATAGGGATGCCTCTAGCTACCTACAAGCTCCATTTAAAAAATGAAACACTACGTCTTGCTACTAGACTTACGTGGCCAACATTCAACCTAAAACGCACTAACACACTTTTGCGTTACAGAAGGGAACACGTAGCACTTCTGGTAGGAGCCCTAACGGGTCACTGTCTTATTGGCAGACACGCAGTACGCCTAGGCGTAGCACACCATGACTTCTGTAGAAGTTGTAGATATGAAGAAGAGGAGGAAACGGTACAACACCTTCTGTGCCACTGCCCCGCTCTGAGTAGGAGGAGACTTAGAATCCTAGGTCAACCTTTCTTTACCAATCTCTCGGAGATGTCCGAGATAGAGATCCCAGCTCTAATATATTATATTCTGTCCACACAATGGTTCAGTATTGACCCCCCTCGGGATTCAAGGGTTTAACAGGGAATATATGGCATCGCAACGGGGCCCATGAGGCCTAGGTGGGAGCCATCGCAACCTAACCTAACCTAAACTAGGCTTTGTTGGCTTTACGGAATATTTTTCTACTAACATAGTTTTTGAATGAATTATCACAAACCGAACCAGAAAATTCACAATATTTTGGAAACTACACAAACTCTAAAAATAAGAAAAACTTGAGCAAAAAAAGTTGTTAAAATGTCTAGAAATCAGCACAATTCAACTCAGCTCAACAACCAAACAGAAAAGTATTATTGGCCGTTTAAGCGTTAAGCTTTTAAAGTGGGCGATGGCGCAATGCGCCCACACGCCATTCCTTACGTTATTTGTTGAGTGCAAAAGGTATCGGAGTCGATACCCACACAAGTCCGACAAACATGGTTCTTTGTTTTTCTGTCGGTTGTTCTACAGCGGTGTCTCTGATTCTACGGAATATGGTCGGATGGGCAGCAGCATTATTCAGCTCTTGTAAATAATATTGCCTTCTTCTCAATTTCAATGAGATATGTCATGTCGAGTATATCCTCTTAAAAGCAGGTCCAAAGTGTTTAAAAAAAGTGTCTGTCTTTCTGTTAGTCTCTCAGTTTTAAAGCTATCAATCAGAAACTTTGCACAAAGTCTTGTTTTTACTGCACGCTGCTAAAATGTTGGAACCAACCAGATCGGATGACTATATTTTATAGCTGCCATAGAAAATATCGTTCAAAAAATGGGTCTTAGTGAGAAAAAGTTTTTTGTTTTCAAAGTCAGCGTCCCCAAACTCGGCCAATACTAATATAATATGCTTTCGCACAGATGTGCAAATTTTGGTTAAAATCGGATGACTATATCTTATAGCTGCCATAGGAACTATCAGTTGAAAAATGGGTCTTAGTGAGAAAAACTTTTTTGTTTTCAATGTTGAGAACTCCAAACTCAGCAATTATTAATATTACATGCTTTCAAACAGATATACAAGTTTTGGTGTAAATCGGGTGTCTATATCTTTTAGCTGTCATACGAAACATTGGTCGGAAAAATGGATTTTAGTGAGAAAAACTTTTTGTTTTCAATGTTAGTGTTCCTAAACTCGGGCAATACTATTGTTAAATGCTTTCAAACAGATTTGCATAATTTGGTCGAAATCGGATGACTATATCATATAGCTTCCATAGGAACCATGGGTAGGAAAATAGGTCTTAGTGGGAAAATCTTTTTTGTTTTCAATGTTAGCGCCCCCAAACTCGGCCAATACTAATATTATATGCTTTCGCATAGATTTGCAAATTTTGGTCAAAATCGGATGACTATATCTTATAGCTGCCGTAGGAAACATCGGTCGGAAAATGGGTTTTTACTTAGAAAAATTTTGGATTTAAATGCTAGCGTTCTTAAAAAACTTCGGCCCAGACGAAGTTAGCTTGGCCTTCTCGTTTTATTCGATAAACGGTTCCGTAGCAGTCCCTTTATTATTGTAAAATCTTATAGAGCCAAGAACCTTACATAATTGGTTATGTTTCGGGTTCCGGTAGAACTTTGTAGCAGGCTCTAGGTCATTTTGTTATGATTTTGTCCATAACTTTTCTAAAACAAGACACACAACACCACAAAGGACTCTGGTTGACTGTATAACGCTATTTCATAAATACCAATTCAATCATCAGCAGTCTTGGCCTATCTTCAATGAGCTGGCAGAAGATACCTCATGACAGAACTGCTATGACCGCTTGGGAATCCCAAAGGCAGGCTTGTAGCAAAATCCGACATCAGCAGCAAACGCCAAAATCACTAAAGCTTCGGCCCTTCTGTAGTTAGTGCCTCCTCTGTGGTGTTGTGCGTGTCTTGTTTTAGAAAAGTTATGGAAAGTTCTACGATTGTTAATAATCCACTTTTTGCTACCGATTTGTATATATTCTCACAAAATAATGTACAGAAAATTAAATTTTCTAATCTCATTAGTCTAAGCCGATTTTGTGCAATTAAAGTGCTCTAAATAACCTGTTTATAGCTAAATTTAGTATAAACCCCCCAAAATGGTGTCCCTGGATGCCTCTTTAATTTCACACACACGCATCGAGTTGAATTTCGTCTATAAAGGGTATTAAGGGTATTAGGAAAATCCCTAAGCTCGCTTTCGAATTGCGACTGGGCACAAGGACGTTTATAATCCGCAAGCGAAAACAAAATCATCATCATTACCATCATCATCAACAACAACAGGGCAGGAGCAGGGAGTAGCAACCACTACAACAACCCAAGGACATTAGGCGAAAGCATCAAGTTTGCGACTTATCCCCCCGAACTGAACCTGAAACCGGCAAACAGAGTTTGCTCTCTCTCTCTCTCTCTGTATTTGCTCTACCTCTCTCTGACTCGTCCTTGCGTCTGCTTTGCATGCGAATTTGGCGCCAAAAACTTGTACGAACTTTGGCAGTCTGAGAGTTCTCGAAGGGCACGACATTCTGCCGAATCCTTTATCCCTTTATCTGGCTTTAGCCCTAATCCCATCAGACACAAATGAAGAGAAGTTTCACGTTTCCAGCTATACGCTATGCGAGTTGCAGTTTGTGCCTCTGCTTAAGCTTTTGTTTTCGTTTTCGTTCCTGTTTTTGCTTTTGAAGTGCTTTTGCCTTTGCTTTATGCCAAATGCCAGCGACGTTGGGATTAGGCCGCCAGCTAATGTGTGTGTGTGTGTGTGTGTGAGTGTGAGAGAGTGTGAGTGTGCGCCAGGTGGGTTAGACCTGGGCCAGACACGGCAGAGTTTGGCAGCCTGAGCCTGGGGGATGCTAATCCCAATGCCAATCCCATCACATGCCAAGCTGCCCGCAGACTACCACAGAAGTCGATGTCTGCAACTTTGCCTTCAGACTCTGCCTTTGGATATATAGTGCACCGCCACAAAAAATTGGGTGGAATTATGTGGACATAAAAATTTTGAACTACTTTTCAGGGAAAGTATCTTTTTGTTGCTTGATATAAGACAGAATTTTTGTTCTTGACAAAGGAAATCCCTGTAATCCTTCAGTCAATAGACGAAATGGTGGCAGAGTTCTGCTTCGATAAGAACTTCAATTTTGCACACAAGTAATCAGAAAGAATGGAACTCTCTAGAGGTGCTCTTTAACACCCTAAGGAGCGGAACTTAGGGTAGTTGGACCGGGAACGAACCAGTTCGAATCAAGCTAGGAACGCCCCCCAGGATCGTGGTCTCTTCCGGTTGGGAATAAGAAACTCCCATGAATGCAGATCGTGCGAAAAGAAGGAGGAGTCTTCTGAGAGTATTTTGAAAAACTGCAGATTCCACAGCCTTGGAGAATATGTCTTACACCCCAACATTATTTTGAACTAAGAACATTGACTAGGGAAGCTCAACAGCAAAATACTTTCTTTAACTCTCACAGCTCATCGAAAACTAAAATGACAGCATATGATGCGTCTGGATTGTTTTTAAAATATAATATTCGTATGTATGCATTCTATTGGTTGAGCACAGAGGGACATAGCCTATTCAGAAAATAAGTTGCCTACAACTCAAAGTACGAACCAAATTTTCTCGCAAATGTTTTTAAAGTCCTTGAATTGAGAGTTAAACTCAACTCATCCACCATACAGTAAACCATAAGTATCAGTTTTGACGTGTAGCTGCAAAAGTAGGCAATGGCTGAATATGCTAGCACGCCATTCCATTGTTGTTCGTTAAGTGCAGAAGGTTTGGGGTACGATTTTCACGCAAGCCAGATAAAATGTTTCTTTGTTTGTCTGAAAGTCTTAAATGAACCAAGTCGGGAGGAGTAGTTAATCGATGAAGTTTGTTTTACAGCGATGTCTCTGATCTTATGGAATATGGGAGAAGAGAAGAAGAATAATAGTGACTTTCCTGCCTTCCAATACAAAGGAAGAGACCGCGACTGACCACACCACCAACTTTTTTTCTAAACTGTAATTAATTTTAAGAAACCATTAAATTTAAACAGCTTAGCTTAAGTTTAATTCTGAGTAACAGTAAGAACTGATTGAGGATCTTCATGATAATCAAAACACATAAAAACTTTTTTAAAACTTGGCGATTTCTTGGTCCTTCATGTCCATCTAACTTCATATAAAAATATTGCAGTTGTTAACATTTGCTTAAACCGATTGACCGAAACAGGTCTTTAATTGCTTTCTTTCAAATCCAATTGATTTCCAAAACTCATACAACTTTGCAAATTTCGCGAAAAATGTAAGCTCAAATGACAATTTGGAAACGACGCGATATTTTTGACAGTTCTGCCTACTTATATACACTTCCAATATTTACCTATCTACACTGAGAAAAAAATAATGATGATAATTTTATAATACTCTAATTGATATTTCACATATCGGTGCAACTGAGAAAAATCAGAAGCTCAAGATAGTACGTATCAATGCAACTGAGAAATCAAACTTAACTTGACTTATAGCAGTTTTGTTAAACTAAACAATTTGCTATAAGCCATTCTGTTTGTCGGACATCAACTGGAGCCATCTTATGATATAGTTAAATACATGCACTAATTATGGAAATTTTGTGGCATTTATGTCAGGACCACAGGCAAAGTTACACCCTTTTAAGTCCGAAAATCAAGATTAAAATTTATGGGAGGAAAACTAGATTCCCATTCTAAATTTTTATAGCAGTTTAAAAAGGCAACTTGAAGTGTAAAATAACAACATTCATAGAATGCTATGGGTAATATTTGCGGAATTATAAAAAGGCTACTTGGATAACAGTAATCAATAGTAATAACTCTTCTGTAATTATCAAAAACCAAAGGACTTTTGCACTTTTTTTCCGGGCAATTGCGGGGCTTTTAGTAATGAGCATGGGAAAGCGCTTTTATCAGGATTTTGCAATCATGGAAAGACGATATCCAGGCAAGTGAAGTGTTCAAATGTTAGTGGACTATTGCAGGAATGTTTATCGACAAAGTATATTTTTTTTTTCAAATCGGCTTAAAATTGATATGAAAAAATTTCAAATTGATAAGTTACAAAAAATTTTTTTAACATATCATAATAATATTTTTGGTATCATTCTGATACCATTTAATATTAATTTTGAGTAAATGATATTATTTTGGATCAGAAAGATATGATTTTCTCGTCAAAATGAAATGAAAATATTGATATTTTTCTAAAGTTTATTTTAATCAGGTGAATATCAGCATAAATTTGATCTATTTTTCTTCAACAGCTTTTATTTACCAACTCCTGCATTGTAATCTAATCATCAAGCTCTTTTTTTAAATAATAATTGTGCAAATTTCGCGGTTTTTTGACCATTAGTTGCTTAGCCTATATTCAAGTCCAGGTTATCAAATATGTGTTTGCCAAGTTTTATCCAATTCCTTTGTGCCACTTGTGTGTGAAAGCGCTTTCATAAATACTCTTAAAATTTGTTTAGGTCCGGGTAATCAACTATCCACAGAAAAAAAAACGTCAAGATATTTTAAATCTTGAAAAATTCAATCTCGACGTCCAGGATACTCTACACAATTCAATCTTTTAAGGATTGGCCCATTCCTGTCGAACTTGTGTCATTCCAAATGTGCTTACTACAATCCCTTTCGAGATCACATGTCCATAAATTGAAGAGCGAGAGCGAAAAAATATAAGTAGTCTTTTAGTCATCCTGCCACAACCGATGGGTATGGTGGTGTGCGATGAGATGCCATTCCATTCGTGTTCAGTGCGAATGGTTGTGTGTTCGAATCCCAGTGGAGCCCAAACAATTTTGTATTTATTTCTTTGTTTTTCAGAAGTCTTAAATTAACCAAAACTGGTGTGGTCTTTGAAGGTATATATATGGCATGGCGGAGGAAAGAAAGAAGAGTTATCTATCCAGGGATCAAATCAATATTACATATCAAGCTTAAGTTAATCTAGAACATGCATCAAATGATCCAGCTTTGGGATTAAATTGTGCTCGAATTTTTTGCTCAATTCAATCTTTTATAGGATTACCCCGGGATAAATGTAATCTTTTTTAGGATTAAAAAAGTCAGCTCAACTTGATCTTTCTTCTGATCGGGTGAAGCATATCCGGGATTACGTTGTTTTCATTACTGCTTGGGATTGATTTGATCCCATATGGATTGATTTTTTTTTTGAGTGTCTGAGTGCCAAATTTCATCCAAATCCGTTAAGACATTTGTGCGTGATACAAACAAACAAACTTTCACATTTATAATATAAGTAAGATACCTATATATTCTCGATCAGCATCAACAGCCCAGATGATCCATCCGTAAGAACACACAGATCACAGATATGCTACATTTATTGGACCAATGCTTCTTAAAATCAAGTTTATTTTCGATTTTTGCCACGCCCCCTCCCGTCCCAAAAACACTTTTGAAGATAGAAGTTCCCGTACTCTTTAGAGATATTTGGTAATCAAATTTATTTTTGATTTGCCGCAGGAATGATAAATATGGGATAAACGATACTCAAATGTATTTGCAAAAAGACCTGACGATATCCTCCCCATTCTTTACATTCTTCTTGAAACATTTCTGAGTACGGTTGTTATAATTTGTACAGGATCATTCTTGTGACAATTATTGTGCGTAAAAATGAAATGTGTCATTCAAGCCTTGGACTTTTATTCAGCAAAAAGATTAAGAATTTAATCTAAAGCAGTTCCCATGACTCAGTTCCCGTTCGAATTGGGGTTGTAGGGACCCCTGGGATTAGGTATTTTATTTTTTATTTAATTTATTTTTTTCTTAAGCAAACTCGTTTTGTGAGGGTCAGAGTTAGTTTAGGCTATAGTGGCCTGGTTTCAGACCTCTTGTTAATTTCGCCAAGTGTATTTTGTGAACAGGCTTTATTGATCGCCAAGGAGAGGATTATCCCGGGCGCCAGCATATTGGCAGGCGCTTTGGTCATTTTCAATTTGTGTGCTCCACATGGTGAGTGCCAGTTGGGCAGTAGTTGGGGGAACGGCTTTGGCTGTGCTGTAATCCGTTTGAATGCCCCCCAAATGCAGCATACGGCATACATAAATGGAATGGCACCAACACACACACACACACTCGTCCATATACATAAGTATGTGTGTGTGTGTGTTGTTGTTGTTTTTAAGCCAGTGGCTGGTTTGCTTTGTTGTTTTAGCCTTCATATGAATCATACGCAACGTAATCCCAATACGTTTAAGTCACTGGCAATCCATTGGGTTGCCCAACGCCAACGAGCTGTCCAATGCCAGGCCAAATCATCCACTAACGCTCCCCGGACGCCTCTCCTCACCCGGGCAAGCATATTTTCGCAATAAAGTAGATCCCACATTAATCCCAACGATTTTGTGCTCTGGGCATTGCGTGTGCTTTATTTTGCTCCACGTATTGGTGTGTGTGTGTGTGTGTGTGGGCTCTGGCTGTGTTTGTGTCTGTGTTAATCCTTAAACCGGCAGAGCTGACGCGTTGCCCTTGCTGCCAACTGCAACCCAAAAAGGCCCAAAAAGCATGCCATGCCGTGAGTTGGAGTTTTCGGTTGTGGTTGTTGTAGAACGACGAGGGGGGGGGGGAGGTGAGGACACAGCGCCACACACAGCGAGACAGCCACGCACAGTGACAGGTCCAATCTCCGCCACCCAACCCCCCTCCCCCCCTTTTTGGCGGCGGCGGCGGCAGCAGCAGCGGCTGCTTCTGCTGCTGTTGGAAGATTAACTTTTTTCCATGCAAACAGAACTGGAGCCAAGAGCGGTAAAGGGGGGAAGGGGGGCGGCGGCGGCGCTAGCGGGTGCCGGCTGAGGTTTGGCCGCGTGGGCGAGGGATTTAATTTCGTGCGGGATTATTATTTCGGATTTAACTCTTCGTTTTATGGATCGCTTGGTATTATAATGAACAGAGGCGCAGTCGAATTACCAGGGCTGTGGGCAAAGGGGATGAGTTTGGTGGAAAAGGGAAAAGGGAGTAAGAAGATGATTGTAAAACAATTTAAATTTAAAATATGTTGAAATATTTTTTGTGTATTTTATCGTAAGTTTTATATTTTTGGGGTTTCTCCAACGACCAATTCTTATCGTAAGGACGGATAATCATATGCTTAATATATTATATGATTCATGTGGCATTCGAAACACTTTAAGCAACAAATGGGTGGCCAAGGGCGTAGCAAAGGGGGGCAATGCTGCCTTTACCTTTTTCTCTGAGATAAATTTCCACTGCAATACAAAAAACAGTACAGAAGGCTACTAATTTGCATTGAATTCTAATGAAAATATTTAACATTATCCATTGCATACTTATAGGCTGTACAAAATGTGGTCATTTCAAACACATATTTACAAAATGGTACAGCGTTGCTTATAAAAATCAAAGAATTGTTTGGGACAGCTTATTTTAAAGTTAAGAAATATAACTTTAAGATAATAACAAAAAGATTCAAAATTAAATTGTAGATTCCCCACAAAACGCTTCTAAAAAAGGTTAAAAAAAATAAATTTTAATCAATTTTAGACGCAAATTGCTGAAAATCCAGAAGTAATGAAACATTTCACTAAACAGATTCGTGTTCAAGACACAAAAACAATTTAGAAGCACCATTGCCCTTTCAAAAAACTATAAAATATTGCATTTTATTGAATTGTGAAATATATGAATCACTAGCAAATAACCCGTCGCACTTCGCTGCGCCTTCAACAGTATAGAACCAATGCATACCCACTTCCCATCCACATCCCACCTACTCTCCACCCAATTCCCACCAACTTTCAACCCAGATTCCACCTACATTCCACACACATACCATCCACTTTCCGCCGTCATCCCACCCACTTCCCATCCACTTACCACCCACCATCCGCCCACTTCCCGCGCACTACCCGCCCACATCCCACCCACATCCCATCCACATACCACCTACTTTCAAAACAACTTACCACCCACATCCCACCCAAACAACCACTCCCAGGCTCCCGTATTTCCAACATCGGAAAATTAAAAGTTTTAAGTCAATCGGATGAAAAATAGTTTTTTGCATGCTGAATTTTCCGGCCATTTTCCTCGTGCGCGGATTTATTTCGCGTACTATGCTTACAAACCAAGTTTTAAGTCATTCGGATGAAAAAATAAATTTTCCCCATACAAACTTTTCCCACGCTTTTTCCAAATTTTCTTTCTTTTAGTGCGCGCCTGCATAACTAATCGAAGATGTCTATCCAAATCTCAAACCTGTAGTTTAGGCCTTTAGGCTGTGGGTTAGTGTATGCTCACTGATTCCAAAACTGGTTTCGGTTTAGGTTCATGATCAGCTCTTTCAAATATAGGGGGAAAAAAAAAAGGTGGCCATTTGACACTTTAGGATTTATGGAGGCCACACTAGGCATAAATATGAATTATGAATTTATTATCAGCATTTTTTAAATGCAAAGGCGTATATGCTGAAAGATGTTCAATTTGCCTAAAAGAAAACAGTACATATTTCGGATTTATGGCATTTTTTAATGTAAATCCATTAAGCTAGCGCGGTTTTGGATATTATTTTCTGCCATTTGGGATATAGTCAAACATACGATCTATTTTTTATGTTATGGCTTAAACAGTTTTGGCAAAGTTATAGCTTTAGTTAGAGACGAGGAAAATATTTAAATAGAAGGAAAAGCAATCTGTATAGGAAGTGTTGCTACTTGATTAGGCATAAAGTGGTATAAGGTTTACATGTAGATGAGTAAAAAAATTATATTTTGAAACAAGAGCCTTTTCACAGTATTCTACAACATTTTTACTGACAATCTAGTTTCCTGCCAAAAATTTAAATATGTATTTTCGTCTTTAACATGCTGATAACTTTGCCAAATAAACTGATTAAAATGCCATAAAAATCACAAAATTAGATCATATGTTGGTCTATAGATCAGATGGCGAATATATTAATCCAAGAACAACGCTAGCCTGAACGGGATGATTTATTTTGATGAAAATGCCATAAATCCGGAAAATGTCTGTCTTTAGAGGCAAATTAGAGACTTTCCGCTGTACTTTTGTAGAACGCCATTGATTTTTGAAAATTCATTGATATGTACTTTATCGCATATAGCTCACAAATTCACATATTAAATGCCTAGTGTGGCCTACATAAATCCTAAAGTGCCAAAAAACCAACTTTTTCCTTTTTCCGCTATATCTTGGGAACAAGAGCTGATAGGACATACCAATGATACAGTTTTGTTCAGTGAAATCAATATTAACATAATCAGATAAGAATAGACCTGCACCAAAAACACTGTTGGGCTGTGTAATATGTCAGTCGGGCGTACAGATTTATATATAGTAATATATTCTTAAAATCTACCAAACTGAAGCCAACAAATTTTCTAACAGTTTGTTATAAGTAAAATTAGCTGCGAATCGGTTGATTTTCAATGCGCTGCGAAAAAATGATCTTTTATTAAAAATCTAAAACCCAGTGATAAAGGTTCGAAATGAGACATTTTCACGACCCCCAAAAAGTATGCAACGTTTTTAAGTTTGTTCCTTAAAGCTGTTGAATGGACCTAATGATCGATGAACGCAATACTGAAAGTCACTTTTGAAATCGAACTATTTTTCGGCTTGGCATTTCTTTAATTTTATAATTTCGGAATAAATCCGGTCCAATAAAACCTAAGAACCGGTTCTCAGGAGTAAATTTTCGGAGCGGTTTGCAGCATTTATATAAATTTGAAATGAGAATCCTCGGAAAAAATGGTATCCTGATTTAAGGTATGACCCAACCCGTTTCTATTTATTAAATTTTAAATAGTTTTATAAATTTGGAAAAATCGAACTTGGTCCAAATTTCAGTTTGTAGATACTAGATTTAAGTTTGTGATCTAGATTTTTCCTAAATTGAGAACAAAATTCTTGATTTATTTGTAGAGTTTATAATCGACTTCCTCTAAAAACCATTTTTTCACATCTGTTCCAATTTTCTTTGATCTTCTGGTATTTGGGCGAAAATTAACGCGACGCCTCTGTTCTATAACCCGCTTTGGCATTATAAACTCCGGTGTATTTTTATAACTAAAACCCCACCAACGACCCAGGCGACGTCGACGTTGACGGCAACGGCAACTGCGAACCTGAATCCATTATGGCTTAAGCTGTTGCCAACACCAACACACCAAACACACACACACACACAGCAACAGCATTATCCCAAAACGAAATGACATCCCTTGGAAATTAATCCTTAATTCCATTCATTTCGTATAATCCCTGAGATATACTTTGATAAGCGTAATGCGGGGCCACAGCGACGCACACACACACACACACACACAGAGAGCGCGAGCGACAGTCCCGAGAGAGTCTGAAAGAGAGAGAGCCACATGTTGCTGTACGTGGCTAATGTTGCTTGTGTATCTGTGTGCGTGTCTTTGCATGGGGGCGCCAAAACGAAACGAATAACTCTCGCATTTCGTTTTCAGTTTCGTGCCAAACATGCTGGAAGAAGGTTGGTTGCCCGTTTCGACGCTCTTGACTAATTCGAGTCGCCGGTTTTTTGGTTTTTTTGGTTTTTTGAATTGTGCGAGTGTTTTAAAGTGTTTCAAAAAGAATTTGGTTTTAGGTTTAAGCATAAAGTGTAACGCAGGAGTAACATTTTTGAGCAGAACTCTTAACACTTTGACGGCAGACGACAGGATTTGCCACACCACTGTCAAGTCGCATTTGTCAACAAAGGCAACAATGCACACACAAACACACACACACAACAAAGCGCACAAATGAACTTAAAAAGCAGAGCGAAAGCTTTTAAATCTGTTGCTTTCGTGCAGGCTAATCCCTATGAAGTTCACTAGATTTTGTTTTGTGTTGCTGTTGTTGTCCCAGTTGAACACTGCCAGACAAACACACACAGACAGACAGACAGACCAAAGCTGGCAGGCGAGATGCTAACAACAACAATGCCAATGCATGGCACTTAAACAGAGGAGAGTCGTGTTGAGCTCATCCTTCTGACTGGGAGTCCTCTTTCGCTCAGTTGCCAGCCTTAAGCCGCGCTCTTACCCAGCCCCAACAACAACAACAACAAGAAACCAAACACACGTTGAGCTCAACACTAAGGAAAAAGGCTGTGAAAATGCACATTGAAAAAAAAAAACAAACTAGACTCAACAAAATGATAAGTGAAAGCTAACTGAGGCTTGAGCCAGGGATTGTTCCCGGTCTAGAAATTGGGTGAATAAAAGAGGGCGGAAGTGTGTGAGTTACCCAAAATAAAAAGTGAGCAGGTTGTAGATCAGTTTGAACACTTTGTACTCAAATAAGAGGTACCAAAAGTCACACGGATGTGTTTAAGCGGGACTGCATATGGCAGAGTGAGTTAGAAAAGAACGAAACATATGAAAGCTACTAAAACAAAACCTCAACTGCGGCACCTGTTGTCGCTGATAAAATATTATAGAAAATTATTTTATAAATATTTGGAACTTATTTGAAGTTTTACAGATTACACCAAATTTTGCAGATTTTCTGATAGGTCCTTAATTTATTTCCTTAATTTATTCCATTCGTTTGACCGAAAATCGTTCAATTCAATTCACAAGGTATTTACGAGAAGATATAATATCAAATCTATTTCAAATCCGATGATCATACAGACTTGGCAGAATATTTGGGTATCCCATAAAATTAAGCGGTTCGGTTCATGTTTTTCTAGTCGCTCAAATCGGATTATTATTTTAATCCATTGAAATAACTACATATACAAAATTTCAAAATCTGGATCGATTCTTAAATGATCTTACATAGTATTCCAGTCCAGTTTATAGAAAGTGTGGCGCCGATTCGATATGATTTTGGTTTGCTGAACACGAATCTGTTGTAGTAAAGGGATCACAATTAAAAACAATATGATAAAAGCTGCTACCGAATTGCTCACCAGAATAGTGTTTCTGTTAATGACAGACTTGAACTTCTTCATATCCACCTCATACGTCTCCGGATCCACATCCACATAACGTACATGGATTTTGAAGTACTGACCACCTTTATGGAATGCTGTTCTGGGCGCCACAATGTTCGGTTGGGTTATGCCTTTCTCTTCACGTGCATAGTCCCGATAGGCCTTCATGGCCATCACAATAGATTCAGTTCCACCGGTGGTCATGGTGCCGCAACTATCGCTATTACCATAGAATAGGGTGGCTGCCATGCGTACCACCTCAGCTTCCATTTTGTATACGAGGCCTTGCCATAAACCTCGGTCACCAGTTTTACCAGTTCGGGCTTGTAGTCATACACGGCTCCAGAGACAAGACCATCGCGCCAATTGTAATGGACAGATTTTAAATGATCATCTACTAGCTGAAGGATTTGCTCATTACTCAAATCCTTCTCGGGCAGACTCAGTGAATAGGTGAGATGTGCATTATTCTTTTTGATTTCCGACTCAAAATCGTTCTTGGCCTTGGACAGTTCGGCTTCCACTTGACGACGTACGGCAGGAAATTTTTTGGCCAGCCTGAAGAACTGCCGCTTGCCGCGTGAGTAGAGAGCTAAATTGGGTAGGGTAGACAATGAATGAAAAATTATTAGTTGCCTTTTGTATACTTCTTAAATTAAACTAAACTGTTTTAGACTTTGTTAAATGGTTTTAATTTTTTAAAGTATCTATGAGTTCTATTTCGGAAGGTGCGTCTTCTAGAGAAGATTCATTTCATTTTCATTTAAAATCTGAGCGCCGGATGTATCCCACAATTTACTGGACCTTCGCTATTACAGATCGTTCAATCATAATTACGGAATAAGTTCATCTCAATTTAATTTTTATATCAAACCTTTTCAATTACAAATTGATGTTAACCGGCTCGAGGTCAAAAACTTTAAGACAGGTGAATAAGTTCTTTCTCTGAATCAAACTGGAACGTTAACAGGAATAAACGATTTAAGCTCAAATATAAAACCGGAACCCATATACATATTGTATTTCATGAGAGCCAGTACCTATATTCAAGAACCTAAATATTATTCCGCTACAGTTTCGGTAAAGACTCTAGAATTTCCAAACATGAGTAATTGCGAATATTTACAAGAGAATGTTCGGAGAAATGTGCATCTAAAAAATATAAGTATAATCTAACTTTTGTGGAATGACTTGTGCATAGTTTTTGTTTGGTGTTCGACTCATATACGTATCCATGATTAGTAAAAAAAACCTTAAAAGCAGATTAAATTTGCTCAACATTTAATATTATTTTTCGAAAATGGTCAAACCATGAAGAAATCCACGAGATCTCTGGAGATACTTAAGATGTCTTTTTTTACCCTTATCGAACGTTTCTTTAAATCATTGTTTAGTTTAGCTTTTAAAAACGTATACCAAACAATTCTATTTTTTAAACCACTTTGAATTCATGTGTTGGAAATGACACAATTGTCTACTGCCCAAAGATATGCATTGCCATAATAGTACTGAAGTCTACACATTCTACTACACATTCTAATTAAAGTGTTCAACTATATTCATTGCCTACTTCTAGGCAGTTCTAAATGTTCTCATGTCAAACACTTATTTTCAAAATGGTAATCTTGGCTTATAAAAATCGTAAAACTGTTTGGTATAATTTATTTCAAAAAATGCTTTTGTATATCGCTATGATCCCCGTTTCGAACAGCAACCTTGGATGCAATGCATCCAATAACCGGTGAGCGAGCACAACATTAAGTAGTAACATATAGTCTGTTATGGTAGCTTAAAGAATATTCCACAGTGAGTATTATTGTTGATCCTAAATGCCTATATTGTATGGAGTGTCTTGGATTCTATTCAGCTTTTTTTTATAAAAATACAATAAAAATGTGTTCTCAAGAGATAAGCATTTACTATAGAAGGTGATCGAGAAATCTTCAGAGTTATAAGTGAAGTTACAAGAAGTTAAAGGAGGACTTATATAGGAGTTACAAGAAGAAGGTAAACCAGATTAGATTTACTTGGCCCTGAGCAGTCGTTTTCAAATCGCTTAATTTTTGTAGTCTAATCAGTAGCCGGGCATATTTGCGGCTCTTTTCAAATAAAGGCAAAGCAGTTTTAATTCGAAATGCAAGCGCTTATACGAAAAGTTCTATAGATTTCTGGGACAAACCCGTATAGGACAAGAATCAAGTTCGGGTTCGAACTAAGTTTAGATCGAAATTTTAAAACAGACTTCGGAATTGCTCTATGCTCGCTCTTTGCTCTGTTTAAGATAAGCATCACGAGTGGATCAAGCCATTTCTGTCTGCGTTTGGTTTCTTTGCCCTGAGCAAGAACGCGTCTCGAGCAAAAATATAAAAAAAGAAAAAACAATTTTCATTAAATAATAAAGTGAATAACGATATTAGTTCAACAAATTATCACTACAAATCAACAGGTGTTAGATTAACAAACAATATTTTTTATTTCAAAATTCATTTTTATACAGCGAAATTCAATTAAAGGCATGTATGTACAATAAATTATATGGCAAAAAAACAATATTAATATATTAACATTATTAATAGTGAGTCCAGCTTCAGATTTTGAAAACACTTCAAAAATTTAATTAATGGCAACTTGCCTTTTAGAAATACCAGTATCCTTGTAAGCAAGGATTTTGGCTGTTTCTTCAGATGTTTGTTTTTTCCTTTCCCATATCAATGTTGAGGAAAATTTT
This sequence comes from Lordiphosa stackelbergi, assembly GCA_018904235.1. Taxonomy (NCBI): domain Eukaryota; kingdom Metazoa; phylum Arthropoda; class Insecta; order Diptera; family Drosophilidae; genus Lordiphosa; species Lordiphosa stackelbergi. The sequence goes on along the minus strand of JAEIFU010001959.1, from coordinate 33,019 downwards.
CAATAGGATATAATTTGTATCTGTTTAAATTAAGCACGTTTACATAATCCAACTATCAATTAAAGAAAATTTTGCACCTTCTTCTTACTTGAGGGCTTGAAACACACTGGCTTTAACAGAATTTCGCTTCAAAACGTCTGAATATTGGGCAAGCTTTAGCCTAAACTAATTGTTAATGCTATCTTTAAGCTAAAAATAGAAATAGAGAGACCAATGTAAAAGGGGGAATAGGATTGGAAGATGCCTTCTGGTTTCAATACATTTTAAGGTGACTAAACGGACCTGCCTTCAATTGAATTTCGCTGAGCGTATTATAAATTGACTTATTTTTCAATAACAGAGTTGCTCGTTTCGTTCTGAAATATTGTCTTATAATACCTTTTCACTTCATTTTCATTTCTTAAAAATTTTGTCGTTTCCCTTAACATAAATAAACATAGCTGAATGGTTGGGAACAGGCGCCATATATACTACATAGCACCTAATTTGTGCTTTTCCATTCCCTACATATTCTTTCCCCTGCATAATACTTATTATTAGTTTCATAAATCGATATGGAACATATAATTTAGAAGTAAAAAAGTCGGTCTAGCTGACTTTATTTTACTCTGTACCTGCAGTAGCAGCGCAGCGGCAGCGAACTTTATTTTGTTCATAGCTTGAATAGTAGAAAAATGCTTGTTGAGGGATTTTCAAAACTGACCAATAGATGGCGCCACTACTGTAACCATGTGGCAATCCCAATTCATCCAGCTTCAATCACAAATCCAGTTCATCTATCTAGTTCGCACATTACTGACAACTATCGATGCTCTATACTGCCGCCTTTTGATATATGACATCTCTAACTCACAAACACACTGACTCAAGGTATACTAAACAAGTTAGGCGCACTCGCTATCTTGACAAATTGTTAAATTTCGGTCAGTAAGCAACTGTTGTAAAGCAAGGTATACTAAACAAGGTAGGCCTACTCGCTCTCTCGCTCTCTTCACAACTTGTTAAATTTCAGTCAGTAAACAACTGTTGTAAGCAAAGAATCTCCGCTGACAAATTTTTTGTGTTTTACTTAGTAGCTTAGTAGGCTTTGTATTGAAATATATTACACTCTCGCTCTCACTCTCTTTGACACAAATATAATGAGATGTGAGAGAGCGAGTGCGACTACCTTGTTTAGTTTACCTTGCACTGACTTATCTCTCCGCCATTGTGTTACACTCATTCTTACCGGCAGCACGCTGCCTCCAATAAACTTAACTTAAACCTAATCTGTCTTTTAAACTGAATAGTTAACGCCATTTTTGAAACAGACAGACATCTTCTTCTTCTTTTAGTTCCAATCCCGTGTGGTACATAGGGCATCATCGAATCGTTTGTTGATGCTGATCAAAAAATAATGATAGTTTCAAGTTTCATGTTATATTCAAAACTCGCAATCGTAACGTATTTGTTTTAATGGTAATTTAATAATTTCACAACAGCTCAGCCTTTCCTTTGGTAATAGTCCTCTATGGGAAATATCCAAGAAGTATTGTTAATCAGTTTCAAGAATTATGACAAATGTTTAACAAATGCACAAAAAATGTCCAACAAATCATAATTACGATCTGAAATTTCGCTTAATTGCCCATGTGCTTTATACCGAAATGGCTTATCAGCGCGAATTCTTTGCCAGCTTAAGTCCCATTTCCGCATTTAACCCTTCAGGAAAATAAATTCTTTTTATTTTTGTTCCAAATTTTCCCGGCCGCAGATTATATCAACTTTTGACTAATTTGATTATCTGATTTCGTATTCACAGTATTGAGTCCACAGGCGGTTATCCCCACAGAGTTAACTGGTCAGGCCAGAGCACTTGGACACAGAGAGAGAAAAAATCAACTCAGTTACAGTTGTTGGCATTGAGGCAAAATCGCAAAAAATTAGCAGTTAATCCCCTTAAATTGAATACCCATACACACACACACACACACACTCGGACAAATGGAGGGGGCAAAAAAAGCAAACTGAGCTCCAGCTCCCAGCAGAACAACTGCCATGTGTGAGTGTGTGTGTGTGTGCAGTCTGGCAATTAGCCAGAGTTGCCACATAATACGCGGGGATAAATGTTTAAGATTTTAAGTTGACTCTGCGTATCTTTTGTGGGTTTAGTTTCTGTTCTGTTCTGCTTTCGCTTTGGTAAGCTGTCAGCTGAGTGTTTTGTGTGGTTTGGCTTTTGTGGTTTGGCATGGGTTAACCCCGCTCTGATCTCCAGCTAGTTGAGAAATTTTTACTTAATCCCCAAAAAATGGAAATAAAAGAAATTCCAAATTATAATCCCTCTTCAAATTAAGCCGCTTCGGGCATCGACTACGTCTCGCACTCGCACTCGCACCCTTGCCACAAGCTCAATCGCAAAAGGTTACGCTTAATGCAAAATACAATGCTACCGGATCAAATTTCATCCCCACCAGACAAAGCCCACAAAAATAAGAGAAATGCCAATGCGATGCGGCGACATCCTTTCTGGGTAAGGATGTTGTCGTCGTCGTCGTTGACTAATAAACCCAGCACACTCCTCCCTTGAAAGCCGCTCATCTGGGTAGCCTCCTCCAACTCTGCCCCCACCCCCCCGCTCACCCTTCGCATTTGCAGTTCATTGGCAGCGGATTAAACCACCGCGCACTCGCACAGACTGTGAAATACAAAAGACGCTTTGCCATTGGATCGATTTAAAACCAAAAAGAAGCAGCAACAAAAAAATGAAAAGAAAAATCAGTTGTGGGTATTAATGGCCTCGATGAGGTGGCACACCGAGAGCGGGGACAGGGGCAGGGGCAGGGGCCGGGGGAGCTGTAATATGCATAAGCACCATTAACTTGTACTTAAAACTGTGCCAGGTGCTTGAGGAGTGCAGGCCGCTTGGCCTCCTCCTCGGTAACTTAATTCCTCAAAACTCGCAAGCGGATTATATTAATCAATGCCGCCGCTGCCAACTAGGCGTTTTGCGTCTACCTCCTCTCCTGCTGGCGAAATTAACATTTTTATGCCTTTGCCACTTTAATTGAATCACTGCAGAAATATGACTTTGTTTGGCTTTAAGCAGGAAGATTTAAACGTAATGCTAGCCGAGACGAGGCCAAGTATCTGCATTTACATATACTATATGCACATATATATATGTCTGTGTGTGTGTGTGTGGTATATGTATCCGCCTATAATTCACTCACACACAGTCAAAGCGTCTTAAGCGCTAAGTAGAAGCAACGTAAATAAGTAATATTGATAACTAAAGTGATTAAGGTTGCCCGCCTTTGCTTTCGCTTTTGTGCTTTTGCTTTGTGCCTGGCCAAGAAGAGACGACTACGACGGCGACATCGCCTCGTGTGTGTTTGTGTGTGGCAATGCCTGTTTGGATGACGATAGTGGAGCAACATGCTACTTAAGATTCTTACCAAATGGGTGGGCCAGCAGCACTGAGTTGAAACAATTGAAGGGAAAGAAATTATGCGAATTTAAGTAAGCTCAAAATATTGAGGGGGATTTGAAATTGGTATTGGCCTGCGAAGCGCATTTCATTTGGATAGCTTCCTTTAGGTTTTTTGAAATAGCATTTCGGTATCAAATCAACTAATCGAAATACCTTTAAACTGCAGAGTGATTCGTGTTCTATGCCATATTTTTAAGTAATTTTGGTAATCTACGTGATCTATGATTTTCTCCAAAATTTTTTCCTTATTCTACAACTAAAAGTATTCCAAGAACAGAAATGTAGTTTCTTAAAGAGGTTCAGTGATCAAGAGGCTCTGCTAGCCTTAGCTCACGCACATAGGGCCTGGGCACACCCCATACATTAACATGCATTTGTATGGGAATTAGAGTTGAATTCCGTAGAATTATTAGCTCAAGTAGGTAAATGTTTTTGATTTCTTACCTTTCTATTTCGTTTTGGCATAGAATCAGCTACCTCTGGGAGGAAAAATAGACCTTGAAAAAATTTCGGAAAGTAGAAAAAAACTATTTTTTTTTATGGTGAAACAAGACACGAAATTTCTTTATGTGATTTGGAAGCATGTATTATCGACTTTTGTGCGTTGTTGACAGACCGGATTAGTGCATTTGAAGCAGTAAAAATAGGTAGGGCTCTAACGAAGATTATATATACCCTGGGCACGATATATGCTGCCAGTTTGTTATATGGCTATACGATATATTCATCCGATTTTGATCAAATTCCCAAAAATTGTGTTGAAACAGATAACATTAAGGTGAAAATCAAAAAAGTTTTCTCACTAGAACTATATTTTCGACCGATCGTTCCTATGGCAGCTTTATGCTGTTTCTAAGCATATTCGACAAACGGCCGGTGACTGTATCATGAAACCGCTGTCCATAACACCGTCTCCGAGTGATTAAAAGTCAAACGAGGCGTTTTTAGCTGTGTGAGCAGCTTATTGTTGTTTCATCATATTCGACAGATTTTTGCCGGTGTGACATCATGATTTTCGACCGCTGTGTTGAGGAACCGACAACACTGCCGAAGAACGATTCAAAAGCCAAACGGGTCAGATTAAGGCTGTGTGAGAATGTGTGGATTATTCATGCGATTTTAGACATTTGCGAGGACCAATGTTTTGGAAAGCGTATTCAAAAATATGCGTCTCCCGTCTTTTCGGCTGATCCATCGTTTTGTTTACAAATTACAAGAGTGGTTAATGCCATTACATCAATAATGTTGCAAAAAAATGCATATGTCCAGCGTCTTGTTGGTTGTTCTTTTGTATGCGTTAGCATTTGGTTCATAGAATCAATGCCGGCCTTAGTCGTATGATAAAACAAAATCGCTTCGGTTTTCTTGGCTTCGCCTTCAACATTTTTTGTGTAATGAACGGCGGACAACAAATTGACCGCCCTATTCTTTTTTGGCACGTAGCTGCAAAGTGAAACAAGACTGTCACATAAACCAAACACAGTTGAAAGGACTGGCCGTTTGGCGCTCTTCATCGCTTCTTTGGGAAGGCAAAGTAAATGGTGCCAATAGTAGCCAATCGTTGAGCGGCGTCTAATGTTGTGAAGAAATTATCGGCTATCATTGTTTTGCCTAGGTACCGACTCAATACATTTCCACCTTGTCTCACCTCTCGCTCGTCTCCTTCATCCTTTCCAGTGTATTATTTTCCTTGCATTGGAAATTTTGTCTTCGAATCGCATGCCCATCATACTTTTGGGCCATACCTTGCTGGTTTCGATTAAATATATTTAGTAAATTCAGGGTCGTTATTATTACAACAGCTACTCATCGGCAGTTAAAATTTAATAAAAAATAAAAACAAAATTGGGCACCCGGGGGGTTTTAAAAAATTAAAACTAAACCCCAAGTTTTTCCCCCTTTTAAATTGAAACAACTGCGGTGTAAATTCAAAAAGCCCCCCCCCAATAACAAAAAAGGCACCCGGGGGGTTTTAAAAATAAAAATATAATTTTAGAAAAGTTCAATGCTGCGTGGGCAAGGCAAAGTCTACAATATTAGAAAATCAAGCTCATTTCCCCAAATTATTCTAGATTTTCACACAATCTGAATACCACACGAACGTTTAGGTTTTCTACATAAACGTTGAATTTGTGAAGTCCTACACGCGCGTGATGGAAATTCTAAACGAAAAATGTAGCTCTACGTAGTAATGAATTCTTATATTTTCGTCGGTTGTCACGTAACGTGTGGGATTTCTAAATGTTTACTATACCTCTAAACGCTGCGTGTTGAGAATCTACCCTGATCGTGCGCAAATTTTCTGTTGCCAATTATGCGTTGCTAACTACTGTGTTTTCCTATGCGGAATCATCCTTTGGAAGATTCATACAATTCTTAATAGGTCTTGCCAATAGTGAGTGGAAAACTTCATCTCTAATCCTTTTTAGTCCATGAGTTCATTTACTCAAAAATCATCAAGCTCGAATATTATATTAGTAATCCCTTGTTTTTTTCGAAACTTTAGAATCCTACATATTTTCTGTAGACAATTTTCCCTAATTCGAACCTAGATTCTGTGTACGGTTCTGAATTCATCTCTGAGCAAGATTTTCACTGAAAAAGTTTCGCACGTGTGGGATGTCTGAGCTGCTCCTACTCGGTTTTTATGAGGTTTGCAGTCCTGATTCGAAACACACTTTAAAGCGAGGCAATATACCATGTGGCGCCGTCTGAACAAATTTCTTCTCAGTGTCGCAAAAAATAACTAAAATTAAGTAGGTTTGTTTTAACGGTTTGCTTATTTTAGTCTAAGCTACAACTTGGCTCTGCATTGCTTGGCCAAATTAGTTGAGGTGTTTATTTATTATATTGATGAGAGACTAAAAAAAAGAGGGTAAAACTTAATTCTTATTGGACATTTTTGTAATTTAGTACGAAGATGTAATTTGTTTGATTTGCAACACTCCAATGTTTTGTGAACCAAATAAAGAGAATCAACTTTGTCTCAGACTTTAAAACCAAATTGGAAATAGTTTCTCAGATATTGAATTCCTAAATCCAATCGGAAGCTTAACGGTAGTAATCAGTCAATGTTTTTGCACCTCATACCCTCTCAGATTTCTTTGGTCTCGATTCAAGTAAATTAAAAATCCGGAAAATTTTTTCGAAAGTCAAAACCGGAACAAGACTTATTATAATTGTATGAAATTTTTGAAAAAAAAGCCAAGAAACCCCTGGGTTAGGGACTTAAAGTAGTCAAAGGAAAGTAACCTGAATTAAGAGAAGGTTCTAAAAATCGCTTTTGCTTGAAAAAAATTATGTAGTCTCCGCTCTACTTTAAGTGTGTAGATCAGTGTGGGTCTCGTAGCAGCAAGTAAACAAAACTGAGTGTCTTATTGATGTAGCTTTTGTATGATTGTATATTTTTGACTTGATCTGTTGTATACGAGTTCCAATAAAAAAATCCATGTGACTTTTCGTACACTTACTCCCATCCAAACAAGCTCACTAGTGAGAATGTACTAACACATTTACTGAACTTAATAACAAATTCAAATTAGTTTAAGTTAGCCCCCAAATTACTGTTCCACAATTTCTACTCGTTCATTTCTCTTTCTTCTTATTTTCCCCCTTTCTTTAACGTGGCAAGCTGCAAAATGATTCAATGACTGAATTAATTTCAATTTTTTCTACATTTTTGTTGCGATTATTTCTGGTTCATCAAATTCAAGTTGATTTTTGACATTTTGTGCATACATTTGTCCCTGTGTGTGTGTGTGTGTGTGTGCGTATATGTTTGCAGACATATTATCGACATTTAAATCCCTTTTTTTGTGTCCTTTGGGTTTATAAACAAGCATCAAGCTTGTCCTTGTCCACCACTTGATGGTATTTGACAAATTGAAAATCCTTTTGTGGCAAGCGTTTCTGTTTCTTTTGTGTGATTCCGCCTGCAGGACGAGCGGGGAGCAGGTCTGAGCACACATGGCTGCATTCTGTGTGTGTGTGTGTGTGTGTTTGCCTTATCCTGCGAGTTCATAATTTTAATCCTTTTCTTCAACATTTCATGCTTATTTGCATTTTGGAGCTGGTTTTTCCGTTTCCATCCTTCATCAATTAATCAGTCAATTTCTACAGTTCGTCCTTCAATTGCATAACTTTGCATTATTTTCGCAATCCCACTCGAACAGCCTCTCTCAACACATTCATTTTGCCACTCAACGACCAGTTTCGAGTGGACTAGGGTCGTGATTCCACTTTGACCAAAAATACACATCATAATCCTTTTGTAAGGATTTGGTCCTGGCTTTTTCTCTCCCTCAGCCCTCCGCCGTGTGCGCTGTGTTTCGCCTTCTTGCATTCAATTATCAGGACGCAGTTGTCCATTGTCTCAGGGTCCTGCTTCTTCGCAAAAACTAATGAAGTGCTGCAATGCCTTGAGCAGCCTGTGTGCTAATGCCACTAGAGGGAAACTGAGTCCTTGCATCCGAACTCTTCTGTATAAGCATGTTTTCTGGTTTGCTTCACAGACAAAGCTTAGAACCACTTAAGAAAATCCATTCAGTGCGGAGCCCAGAGACTGGACAGATTCAAGTCTGAGGTTGGCCAGTTAGTTGAAAGAAAAACTCACCTGATGATGGTCCCAAATCAACAACAAAAGGGATTAAGTCGAAGGACACACACACACACGCACACATATGCATAGTTTTACATGTCTAAGGACAAAAAATGAATTTATTACGCAACAAAAACAAAAGTTGAGACAATTTAAATGCCTTGGCCGAGGCCAATTTTGCAGCTGGGAACAGCCGAAGTTTTTGGCCAGGAGGGGGTTGACAAGAGGGTTAAAATAAATTACCGCCAAGGGCCAGGCTTATTTCATTAGGATTATTTTGACTTACATTTACGGATGATGGAGACAAACAAACAAAAAAAAAAAAAGTGCGCCAGATTTCGATTGGTTATAAAAATGGATACGACTGGAAGGTGTAGTGGGTAATACTTAGCTAGGTGTTGGGCCCCCCACCCAACTACTGAGGGCGCTTAACGCGAAAGCAAACGATAAAAGAAAGAAAATGCCTGGCGGCATTAATTATAATCCGCTTAAAAGTTTCAGCATGTTTTTCCACGCCTAAAGCCCTTTCGAAAATATACCTCTGAGTCAGTTTTGACAAATGCAACAAACAACAAAAACAACAACAAAAATATGCATAATATGCGAGATATGCAAAAAGGCGAGAGCAATGACTTTCAAATTTTGGAACAGCCTTAAACCAGCCAGCTATATTTAGACTAAATGATATACTCTTCCAGAAAGTTTGCTGTTAAATCTGAACAACCCTGAATTCAAACAAGCAAAAGATTGCCAGAGGAGAGAGAGAGCATACCCTGTCAATCCCTACAATCAAAACCAACAAAAAAATCAATCCATGCGGACTTAAATCCATTCCAAGTGCTAACGAAAACAGCCAAATCTGGGATATTCTTAAGCCGAGTAGAATTAGATTGAGTTAATCCCTCTTTTTTTCTCAACAAAAATTATTTAAGCCAAATTTTCAATCTAAATTTAATCCGAAAAGGAAAGGATCTCTTCAAGCATGCTAGAGATTTGATCCCAAAAATGGTACAGTTAAGTTTTTTGAGTTTCATTCTAGCTAGATGTTCACATAAAAGTATATACAACCCAATAGGAAATAACTTGTTTAACAATTCTTTATTATGTTAATCATGCTCTCCAAAAAAGGCAACTGGCCAAGTTCTAGGTCGCACGAGATAAAAAATATTGCAATTTTTGGTCCCGTTGATCCACACCACCTATTTACCTTTCTTTATGTCAATCTAATTTGTTTTTTGGCTGTTTTTCGTTGTATAGTTTTGGTGTTAATTGGGATTGTTGTTCACTCGTCTTCCCTTCCTGCAGTCAAAACATTTATTTTAGCTCAGGTTTTCTCCTACGCGTTTCGGCAACTATATTGACTTCTCCTAGGCGTCTGTATTTTAAAAAAACATGAAATAACAATTTGCTATAGCAGAGCTCGCAAGGCCAAACGGAAGGAAGAGAGCTTAGCGATTAAAATTCGAGAGCTGTGCTCGTACTCTGACGGCAGCAGAGTAACAGCTGGCTCGTGTCTTCCTTTTGCAATAAAAAACCTCCAAATGCAAGAGAACGAGAGTAAGCAAAATCCAATTCACGAGTGATGTGCTGTTGCTTATGAAGTGAAGCCGAAGTGAACTAATTTTTCAGTTCATTTTTTTCCGTTGGTTTGCCAAAGGTTGCAGACGCGTAAGCGAAAATATAAATCTCTTAAGTGAACAAATAATTGTGCTAGACGGCTTTAAGTCATTTATTTATGAAATAATAATGTCTGCAGCATTCAAGCAAAAGCGGCAAAAATTTGTTCAATATGCGCGGGAGAGATTGACGAGACTGCAGAAATTTGAATAAAGAAAAATCAACTATTAATATATATAGTTAGTTATAGTTTCTTTTGGCCAAATAAGTGAGTTATCTCTTTCATTTTTAGAATGTCAAAGTAATTATAAAAACAGCCAAAGAAGAGCATTAAAATAAATACATAAACAATATGGGAATGTAACAAGTAAAAGTCTCGCACACGCTATTTCTTGCGAGTCTTTGATATATCTTTTACGATGTTTTTTTGATGTTGCTGAGGGCTCAGAGGTAATATTTTTTCTAAGTATATTTTAAATCAAAAACCTATCTCGTAAATGTTGTATTCGATTTGCTGAAATATTACAAAAGTATCGCAAAACGCCCGCTATCGTAAACGACTTTTTCACTGCCACAAACTAAACGACATATGAATCATATTTCCATCTTTTCCTGATCCGATTGCGACAGTTTTGTCGGTTTAAGTATCGCAATTCACTCATTTGCAATATAGTTTGCGAGCGTTTAGCCCGCTGGGCAGACAATAGACGTTTAACTTGCAATACAGTGTTCACCGATTCACATAACCATAACTTCGGCTTGCGTTTGCATAAAAACACGACTGAACACGACTTCGGCTCATATGAGCTGTGGATGGCCCCTCTGCTTTAGAGTCATTCTCTTTCACTCTATGTTCAAAATTCAATACTCTCGTATTTTCAAAATCAGCTGAGTGGTTTGTTGTGTTTATATGTTGTGCTAAAGCTGTTGTTGTTTTTCCTTTTTGAGCGTATTCGCGTGCTCAGAGAGCGCTTTGTTGTTCCCGTTGCTGCTCTCTCCCTCTCTTCCCGTACATTTTATTTCGTAGACAACGTTATTGCTGTCCTCTGTTTTTATTCTGTCTTTCATATTTGAAAATAAGCCCAAAATGCCAAAAGCCTATCCCATGGGATAGGAACTCATAATTCTGCCGGCGTCGCAGCCGACACACACATAGAGAGGGATACGAGAATACGGCTCGCTTATGCTTTCGGCTTTTTCTTCTCGCAGAAGGCATTTGTTCGTTTGCTTGTTGCACATGCTGAAATTAAATTTACATTGAATAACATTTACTTTGTGTTTCTCTGCTAGGCACACAAGCAAAAAGTTTGATTGTGTGAGTTTGGGCACCACTAATCTAAACTCATATATGAATTTTAAAACTTTTTGAATTTCTTCACGCCGAGTCACTAACACCTTAAATTTACCTGTCTTTTAAATATCCAATATAAGAATCTTTATGATAATCTAAATTAATCATTTGAGCCGCTTAAGCTTGATACGTCAAATAAACCCTCTACAAGATTTGCATTTTTGTGCATTTTGTTGTACACCTCTTATATTCGCGTCTTTAATTCCCATTATCCAATCTTCGTACTTATTTTAGGTCCTTTGAAAATTTTGCTAATTTCGAGATATTACTGACTATTTGATCTACTCCGCCTATTTACCCGTCTTAATGATCATTTAAACCAGGGGTGCCTAAGCCCATCATCGCATTTGTTGTTGTATTCTGCAAAGGGAGACCCGCGCGTATAGGTCTCGCGCATAGCTTATGGCTGTTAATTCCCAGCAAACAATTGAGCGATTGTTTAATCGCCAATCGCCAAAAAGAGTCTTCTGGGAGTCGCGGGAAAGATTATCGGAAGATTGAATCTTCTAGCAATCTTCCCCGCGACTCCCAGTAGATTGTATAGTCGTCCGCGAAAGTCTTCTGGGAGTCGCGGGGAAGATTGCAAGAAGATTGAATCGTATAGCAATCTTCTGGGACTCGCGGGGGAGGTGATCGAAATAGAGGCAATGAAGGAGTAACGGGACCGCTTAACTTTCAGAGACAAGCATCAAAGAGAGCAATTTTACAATAACAAATACATACATTATATTGAAAGCGCTTAAATAGTTGGGCGACTCTTCTGAGACTGTTCTGGGTGACTATATTGCGACACTTTCAATTGAGTTAGTGGCGACCCTTCTGGGAGACTCTTTTGCGCATCTTCAAAAGGCCAGAAGACTGATCCGCGACTCTTCTGGAAGTGTCGCTTAAGTGGCTCATTTTCTCCCAACAGAAGATCAGTAAACGATAAGAATGCGATATCGCAGGCAATTAAATTAAACTTCTCGGCGAGTCCCCTGCGACTCTTCGGCGATTAAAAATGTTTGCTGGAATAACTTTATTTTAGAATATTTCGTACTAATTTGCATTTCTTTTTATATTTATGATTTTTATCTAAGCAAACGGTGAACACTTGACCTTGCAGAGGTCTCAGCCAGAAATATTGGAAGTCTCTAAAAGTCTTAAAAGAGATAGATTCAACCAGCTAATATTCAAGTGTTGATGGTTATTTGCACTTCCATGTAAATTTTCCATCTAATAATTTCATCCAAGTTAACACATTCGATTTTCTAGTTCAATCGATTCAGATTTATTATTTTCACTTATTGGCAGAAATTTTTAGCTCTTACAGCATTATGCCGCCGCCTCCACATTTAGTATTATGCATCATAGCCGGGCAAATGGGTATTAGCGGAGGGGAAAGCCTGTCCTGGTCGGTGCCACTGGGCATATGGACAATGGATGCAAATGTGCGTGGAACAGTGCAGCCACCAAATAATAAACTCATTAAATCCATTATCCCTGGTCCCATGATTTCGGGTGGGCTAAAATAAAAGCGGATTTTATGCACCTGCATATGTCTGAGTCTGAGTGTGTGTGTGTGTGTTGTTAGGGGTTTGTGGTTTTCACTCTGGCGGAGCCTAAAGCCAGCCAATGGAGCACCCACTAATTGTTGCATCATCTACCATTCAAAATGTCGAGCTTGAATGCCACCGTTACGGGGCTTTAAGTTGCCAGGACTTTGCCAGGCAGACAGAGGCTTATCCTTATTAGCATTATCAGTGGAAAAATAATCGAGACAGTCAAACAAATTGAATTAAAAACGAAGAGAAACGAGAAAATCATTTGAGAGGGCCAGACTCTACCTAAGCTGACAAACGATTTGTAAACGAACTCCGGGCCATGGCTTCGTTTCCCGCCACGCGGCTTAAGATTTATTAACCTGAATTGAAGGCAATGAAAAATAATCAAATTCTGGCCATCTTACACTTAAATTGAAATTTCATATAAACGGAGGGTGGGGGGAACGGGGGAGACCCACCCTTAAACGGAAAGTTTGCCTTAATCTGTTGGAAACTTTTTTCTCATGCATAAAATAGTTTCGACTTTTCTTCTAAGAAATTGACCAATTGGCTGACCACAGGACACAGACCCAAACAAATAATTATGAATTTTACCTCGAGGACATCAAAACGATTTAATCCTTACGTAAAAGACACACAGAAATTTGGGTGAAAGGATTATATAAGTTTTGCTTGGCCAAATATTTGTAGTTTTTGTGTGCGGAATAAATTGTGTGATTGTTTATTTATAGGCAAAATGTTCATAATTTACTTATTAAAATCATTTTGAGTGATTTGGGTTTCTAATCACCTGGGCGAGGGGGCGGAGTGGGGGGAGAGGGGGGAGGAAGTTTAAGGGTTGACCATTGTCAAAAAATCCCTTCGGTTGAATGAAAGCAAGAGTGACCGGAAATTAAGCAAAAGTCTTAAGGAAATTGCTATAAGTTTTGCCTGTCTTTTCTTAGCTCTGTGTGTGTGTGTGTGTGTGTGTGTTCGTGTGTGTGTACATTTTTATTTACACTTCAACTTAAGTCCTACTTAATTGCAAACTCTTTTTAGTAGAATTTTTAATGCGTGCATTTTAATTTATAATGCCCAGACCCAAAGTATTGGGGCGACTTAAGAACTTTGCAACACACAACAGACACACACACACACACACACTCACACAGACTCGCTTACATAGATACACTGGCATGAGCCTGACGCTTGACTGCCAGCTCACACCTTTGGTTCTTTGTGCCACATATCCTTGTCTTATTCTTTGCACTTTCTTGCAAGCTCCCAAACGATTTCTCTTTATATTAAACTTGAAAAAATGAAATAACGATAAAAAGGACCGGGAGGCACTTGAAACTGTACTGTTTAGACAAATCATTGCTATCCAATATGTACTGTTCCAAATCTTTGTTGTTTACTGTGGATTATTGGCTTATAATCAAGCGTTGACCTTGAGCCAGCTAACCAAACACTTTGACTGAATGAAATTAATAAAGAAATAGAGAGAAAGAACTAAAAGAACAACAATCCAACGGAAAGACGCTACAACAACCTTTTGAACCTGCCATCTATTGCTTAGCTCACTCCCAGGGCTTGTATTTTGTTCTTGTTTGCAAAAAGTTTTGAGATAATGTTTCGGGCATTTATAAACATAGCAAAGCACTAAGTTCTGTTGGTGATGATGCAGTCAGATTCAGGCACAAAAATGTGCGAAATTCGAGCGCCTTGCATGTGCTTTATACTTCTTCGAGGCTATTCTACTGGTTTTATAAATGTTCTTTCTTCAAGCCCAGAAAATCTTATAAGTAGCATCCCCCCAGACTTGTGGCAATGAGCTGTCATTTTATTCGTGTTTCGTGAGTCTGAATATGCTAGACTGGACAAAGTAAAATTGACAATATAATTTTGTGCATTTCTTACGAAATCTGGTACGGGTCTTAAATTGCCCTGTTGTGAAGTGCTTTGTGATTCGTTCGCTTGAGCAATCCTATCGAATAAGTCACGTTGCCATATTTTTAATATTTTCAGTACGTAACCATGAGCATTCCTTGGTTCTTCTTGTCGATCCAGAGACAAGTGCTAGCGCACTGGTATGTTTATGAAAGCGGTTTAATGAACTCGATACATTTAGTTGAACATGGTATAACAGATCTTCTTCAAATCAATGTCAGCCATCTTTAACGATTGCCCCTAAAGGCCTGATTCGTGACATAAATTTATCGGACAAAAATTCAAAAAAATGGATGATGCCATTAACATTAAATCAAAATGAAAATAAATGAATCGCATAACTAACTGACTGTAATATCCCTGTACTACCAGCCACCAGCCTAACCACCAGCCATGTTATTTGCCTAACGAATTTTCTATGGGAATGCCCGCAAAACGTACCGCGGGGCGACTCTGCATTACCAGTCGTTAGTGTAGGGATGTGTCGGTACGTCTCTGCATTACCAGTCGTCAGTGTAGTGATGCATCACCTGTCGTTAGCGAGTGTGCTCCCATCACTACACTGACGACTGGTGATGCAGCGTAGACCGACCCATCACTACACTAACGACTGGTAATGCGTTTCCCATAGAAAATTCGTTAGGCAAATAACATGGCTGGTGGTTAGGCTGGTAGCTGGTAGTAACGATTCGTTAGCGGATTCGTTAGATCCAGTTCCGGTACGACGTACTACAGGGATTTGAATAGCAAATCAATCCCGTACCGTGGCGTCTTCAATATGTTTCCCTTCTAGTCACAAGGAGACATTTGTCATGCTTACAAACCGAACTTTGAGTAAATCTTGTGATACAATGAATGCAAGGTAGTGCAATGACTGAACTAACTTTGTGAGTCTGTGACGTTATTTACCTACCTTCTATTTTCAAAGTAAATGGTTTCCCATACAATAATCGGAAAGCATATTTCGCATAAATCAATCGGATGAAGAAAAGATTTTTCTCCATTCAACAAAACTGTAGGAATTCTACACATTCCGACCGGGATTTTCAACCCATTACATTTGTGTAGCCGCGTTTAGTTTTTTTTCCAGAGGTCTGGGGGGATTTGAACTGCCCTTGGACTGAAACTCGATTGGTATGATGTTTTACACGTCTCCGCCACGGCACGCGTGTAAGGCAAGGGCCTTTAGGACATAACTTGTATTGAATCTGGCTAAAGAAGCGATGTTCAACGTGAGCGAGGCCAAAATGTGAGAGTGTATTAGTATGCGAAAATAAAGCTCCGTAAATTTGCTTCGATTAGGTTAGGATTAGGTTAATCGCTTCGAACTCTGGCGAATGAATGACGGCTTTCTGCTCTCTTGGTCTTAGCTTCGGCATGCGTTCGGGTTGTGTACGTGTGATTAGCGAAATGTTTTCGCCCCCGGGAACCAGAGGCCATCGCTGGCTTAAGGCACAAACCAATATTTGCTGGCTTGTAATTCTCAAGTTCGAATTCATCCCTCTCGTTATTTATGTACGGCAACAGAAATTTGCTCACGATTCGTGCAGATTGCCTTCATTTAATGCAGATTTCTCTTCTTACTCAGTTATTTGTTAGTTTATGTGACAGATTCTATGTAGAAGATGTAAAATCCGCCCTTAGCATTCAGCATTTGTAAATCTAAACGTTCATTTACACCACATGCCACGTATGACAATCAGTTTGCTAATATAATAATCTGATGAACACGCGCATGTAGAATTTCAATGTTGAAACGTTAATATAGAAAACCTTAACGTTTGTGTGATATTCAGATTGCAGCACGAAAAATGTAGAAGTTATTTGGGCCTTTGCCCACGCAGCATTTAATTTTTCTACATTTGCGTTTAGATTTTTAGTTTCTACACGTTGCGTGCAGTTTTTCTGCTCCACCGTCAGTTTTAAAGCTATCTTAACCAAACTTTGCAGGAAGTCTTTTAGTACAAATACGCTGCACATTTGGCGAAACTGGCCGGATCGGATGACTATAGCATATAGCTGCCATAGGAACGATCGGTCGAAAAACGTAGTTTTAGTGAGAAAAACTTTTTTGTCTTCAACGCAATTGTCCCCAAACCTCGGATTTATAAGTTTTCTATGCTTTTACATAATTTCACCAAGATTTATGAAAATCGGACAACTATATAGTATAGCTGCCATACAAAAAATAGGTCTAAAAAAGGCTTAGGAAATTATTTTGTTTTCAATGCTATGGCTCCCAAACTTGTTACTGATCAATGTTATATGCTACCACACAATTCTGTCAAGTTTGATCCAAATCGGATGACTATAGCATATAGCTGCCATAGGAAAGATCGGTCGAAAAAGTAGTTCTAGAGCCGAAGTTAGCTCCGCTCTGTTTTTTTATTTCATTACCCATGATTAGCAGAGTCTACTAAACAGACTCACTTTACTGCTAGTCGCCATCTATGATCCACTGCAGAGAACTAAAGTATAGAGATGATCTGCCACAATCTGTTCGCTTTGTTGCTGTCGCTTTTGTATGTTTCGTCTGGCTTATTCTTACCCCAATATTACAGTAATAAATGTTTATAAAAATTTTGAATAATATTAAGAACTATTTAATACAAATACACCACCCCTTATCTCCTTCCATAGAGCAGTTTAATTGAACCTTAAATATCTATCATTTTTTTTATTATCATACTTTACATGCGTACATATTCGTACTTACATACACAATTGATGTATTTATTTTTAATGCCAATTCCCTCAATGAGGTTTTCATGGCAATTAAAAGATTTACATGGCACACACACACACACACACATATACGCTCGCACACAATGAAAATCACACGTAATTGGGCTGAACTTTTTGGTCAGCGTTCTTTTGACTGTTTTTAAAATGGCCACCCAAACTGACCAAACCAGAGCCGAACCGACCCGTCCACACCCGAATGCCAAACACCAATCTCTGCCTGCTTACAATTTTTATAATTGGAATAATTAATAATACCATTACGTCCCGAAAACTGGGCGTTAAGCCTATTTGCTGGCCACGCCTATCTCTCTCTCTCTCTCTCTCTCTATCTCTCTTTTGAATTGCAATTGCATTTTCATCATCTATTTGTGGGAAATTTTTGGAAAATTATTTTTAAGCCTTTGCGATAATTGGTAGGTTAGCAAACGTTATTTTTTTCCCGAGAAGAATTCATCTTTATTAATATTTTGAAATATTTTGCATAATCATTTGGAATGACGAGGGAGGGGGAGGGGTGGGTTGGCCATTTAAGCAGCTAAAACCAATTGTGGCTAACCACAACAGGCCATAATTTATTTAAATACTTCTGTGTGTGTGTGTGTGAGTGCTTAATTGCTTATTTAAATTTATTTTTGATTTGCACTTGAAGCTGGCACACAGAGAGAATAGAAGCAAAACATTGATCAAACTATATGGGTGGTTCTGTGAGTTTCAGAACATTTTCTAAAATTTTTTCCTCTCAGTGTAGACTAAACCGATTACAAAACTGATGTTTCTAGTTTATAATTTCTAACTTTATTTCGTATTATTTTTTTTGCAGCCAAATCACTTCCATTGCATTGTGTGGTGGAGTCGGTGCATTCATTGCATGCCTCCCTCACCATTGACAGTCGCCAGCCCTGGAAACGTAGGCCAAATATTGAAACGGACAGTTATGTGATTATTGCAGCGGCCACACCTTGGAGTGAGATTGTGCAGACGGCATTACAGCGTCTGGGTTATTCGCAGGAGGTAGCCAATACGGCTAGAGGTAAGTGCCTTGACTGAAAGTTGCCCATCGCAAACCCAAGTCATCCCTCCCTTAACCCACTTGCAGGCTCTCTCATCATTAAACACTGGAAACCCATACCATTGGAACAGATCTCCGATAATCCAGCGGTGCCAGTTAGTGATATTGTGGGTGAACTCACCTCGGTGATCACTTTACGCATTGTCATACTGAGACCCAAGACATCACCTTTCGGGGAGATCAAGGATAAGTTGCTGAAACTGTTGGTTTTACAATCGCATGCGGTGCTACGCTCCACGGGATGTCCCTTGGATGAGGTAAGTGCCAACAGAAAGCAATCCGATAACAAATTGAACTAATTAGACATTCACTTTGAACTTTTTTCTGACAAAAAATATTCCTTGCACTAAGACGTTGAAAATTCTATAATGATTCATAAGCGGTTTACGGCTCACACACACACACACACACAAGCGGGTAGAATATTATCCTTGTCTTGAAAAGTAGCTAAAACTTTTGCCAACAACTCAAACCGCTAATTTGAGGCAAGTGAGGCATAAACACACACACACATGCACGCACGTACACTGTCTCTGTCTTTTGCATATTAAAATCATTGGAAAATGTTTTGATAATGACTACAAAGAAATTTTTGTTAAGCCGAGTTCATTTATTTGGTTCACTTAACTAATCCTTTTTTGCAATAGTTTTCATTTTTAATCAGCTTTACGCTTATCGCAACGACTTGTGCGTGTGTCTGTCTTCTTGTGTGTGTGTGTGTGTAAGTGCCTGTATGTGCATTGAAATCGTTTTGAAAGGCTTATAAACTTAAGGCAAAAGACTTCAATTCCGTTTTGAAGCAAAGCAAATGTATGAACATTTTATGGATCAGGTAACTCAGCGAACGAATTGTATTAGATACGATTTTATTGAGCTCCCGTTGCTGCTTTTGGGGAGGCTGCCAATTGCATTTAACTTTTTCACCTGTTCCTTGATTCAAAGTGAATTGTTTGCAAAAAACAAGCCCCCAATTCGTTCTGAAAATGAAATATTCTCCTGCAAAAGGCGTCTTAAGGCGTTACACCTAACTTTTAGAAAACTATTTACTTTACCATTTTTTTTTCTCAATTTAAAGAAGAAAATTTTAAAACACAGAAATTATTTTCAAAAATTTTGTTAAGGCCATTTAAGTTCTGGGTCAATTTTCTATAAAAATAATTTTCTGAGTTTAGGGTGTAGTTTTTCCATCGACCCAAATATCAGAAATTCAAATGCAGAAGCATTGCAAAATGATACCGATCACCGAGAGCTAAGGCAGGGATTCTGTACAATCTCTTGGGTCGCACATATCATCCCGTAAATTACCCTTTCGCAAGCTTTAAAAGCTTACCCGAAATTTGAATTTTCATCCATTTTTTTCCCCAAATACCTCTCTAAGTTCCACACTAGGTTTAGGAAATAAAACTTGGAAGCTTCTCCAGAATCAGTGGATCACTTATGCATACTGCGTTTCTCAAAAGTATAGTCGCAAATCACAAAATTTCAAGTTTTGAGAAAGGGACAAAAAAAGGATTCTGCAGCTTCCGAAAGGCAATAGCGAAATATGCTATTAGCATAAAATAACTATACAGTCAGTCTGCACTTACTTTCCGCTTTCAATGGTTTATTCCACAATTAGAATCGAATTGTAAATAGTGTTTTCTTTCAGTAAAGGCATCAAACTAAAGCTACAACCGGTATAACCGAATCAAAACCGTAACCACAAACGAATCCTTAACCGCAATTGTATTGTTCAGTGACCGAAACATATAAATGTATTCCTTCATGAAGATGACGAAAATCACTTCAACCAGCCGTAACTTTCCTCCATGTCACGCTCCCATCGCTAACTGACCAAAATTAAACAAAAACAAAAACGCGCTCAGGCTATCCCTTGACCGAAATTGAAGGACTTACAATCTCTTATTGTTAGGTGGGTGTTATGTGAGAAATTAAATCGCTAATTACGAAAATTGAAGTGTGACAGCAAAAGTCTGTTGGGAAAATTTAAAAAAAGGTTACCCAAGAGGGGCGTGGTTAAATGCATAGGTCGGAAATAACTCTCTACCAAATGTTCGGCTGTGCTCTGCTCTCCAGGTCGTCACTGACCGAAAAAACAAAAACAAAGACGCGCTATAACCAGGCCCAAGTCAGTCAATCGCTCATCAAATGCGGTCTTCACGAAGACCGAACTTTAAAAAGGTTATTTCAATCGGTTGCAGACTCAAGAGAGCGCCAGAATTAAGCATAAACAGAGAGCGAGTCAGCGTGAGAAAGAACGAGAGAAGGCATATAGTTTTTCGCACACATTCATATTGTTAGCCGAGCCTAAGCAGTCAGCGTACACACCAATGCATACATACGAAGAAGACCTTTTGAATGCGTGAATTTTGCCAAAAGGGCCCGAGATAGACCTGACAGAAAAAAGAAAAAACGAGAAAGGCAAAGCTAACTTCGTCTGTACCGAAGTTTTGATACACTTGAAATAGCTTGTCTCAACGGTTAGCGACTTCGACCAAACTTCGCAGATCAGCTTAAAAACATTACATATTACCCATGACCGTGTTTGAGAGCAGTAATATTGAGAACAAAACAGTTTTTCTTACTAAAACCCATTTTCCGAACGAACATTTGTATGGCAGCTACAAGAAGTAGTCATCCGATCCGGTCGGTTCCGACATATTAGCAGCGTGCAGTAAAAAGAAGACTCTGTGCAAAGTTTCAGCTCGATAGCTCCAAAACTGAGGGACTAGTTCGCGTAGAAACAGACAGACGGACAGACGGACGACGGACAGACGGACGGACAAAGCTTAATCGACTCAGCTCGTCATGCTGATCAAGAATATATATACTTTATGTGGTCGGAGATGATTCCTTCTATGCGTTGCAAACTTCTGGGCAAAATTATAATACACTTTTCAAGTGTATAAATATGTGTTTCTCTCCTCTCACAACCAAAGAGAGGCAGAGAGCGAAGTTAAAGGTTGCTTTGCGACCTCTATTCAATGTGATCGCGCAAGAGCGGTTGTTTTCTGACACAGGCAAGCGGGGGACCGATTTTTGCGACCTCTGCTAAAATGTGACCGTTTCTCTCACTAACAAACAGTGAAACATGACTTCAGCAAGCATTCGGTGTAAATTGGCGAGTATGTTCTTGCCCCCGGGGCTATTGCTTTTCAAAGTATAACAAATCTTTAATGATGAGTGTTGATTATTGAATTGTATACATATAAACGTTGACCTTGAGCCGGCTAAACAAACATTTTTACCGTAATTATGATTCTAGGAGCAGCATCTCCTCTGAAACTGTCCATCTTTAAGTAGGAAGCCTTTTAACAGTATCTTAATTTTGGAAAGTCATTCGTCGTCGATTCGTCTCCCGAAAAGCATATGCAACAAATGTACTTCCAAATAAGGATTACCTTTAAATAGAGCTTACTTAGTTGCTCATATTTGTGAAACTATATGACTATCAGAAACGGCTATCAGAAACGGCCTTTTTTTGACGTAAGAAGTTTCACCGCTTCTACCATGGCAACCTGAGCTAATCCCTGCCTTTAGTTTCTAAAGTTATCAGAAGTCTTGGCTTTCAAGATATTCAGCTTAATACACTTTTTGAATGCAGGCACAGCTAACAGGGCTTGTTGGTGTCCACACGTTGCTAAACACTTTTTACTCAACCCTTTGATGATACCGACCTCTGCAATTAATGCCCTAAAGTTCCTCATATACTTTAATGCTGAAAGCTAAAGTCCCACAGCAAATTATTTGCGCTTGCAACCTGCAAAATCTGCAATTTTCATCAAATTGGGGCAAATTACTTGACTGTGGGACCTTGGCGTACCGAACTCTACTAAACTGGTGACACTCTTGCAGATCTCTGCTTTCTTGACTGCATCAATACTCGCTTTACAAGCGTATGCGGTGTGACTGACAATCTCAATTTTGCAGTCCAGCTAAATAGACACTCGTTCTGTTATTGGCTACTGTTGTATTTTTGTTACTGATGTCCGGTTGTCGTCGTCAAGTATGTTTCTGTATTGAAGTGTACCGAATGTTACGGCGCGATCGTCGCACACTAAGTAAAACAGGGTGCCTAACTTTTTGCTCTCAGTCTCTTCTATCTTCTTCAAAAAAGCAACTGTAAACGCTGTTAAATTGTTGTTGTTATCTCATGAGACAGAGAAAACAAATATAAAGAGCGAGGCCAAAAAATAAAAGTTGTTGTACAAGTATAACGAGAAAGGCAAAGCTAACTTCGTTGAACCGGTTTTGATACACTTGAAATAGCTTGTCTCAAGTATAGAGACTTCCCAATCTTCGCTGATTGTAAAAACATTACATATTACATGACCGTGTTTGAGAGCAGTAATGAGAACAAAACTGTTTTTCTATAAAAACCATTTTCGAACGAACATTTGGGAACGATGATTGGTTCCGACAATTAGCAGCGTGTAGTAAAAGAAGACTCTGTGCAAGTGTTTCGATAGCTCCAAAACTGAGGGACTAGTTCGCGTAGAAACAGACAGACGGACAGACGGACGGACGGACAGACGGACAGACGGACAGACGGACGGACAAAGCTTTCGCTAGCCGTCATGCTGATCAAACTTTAGTGTATAAAAAGTGGGTAGTTTGGGCTGTTTTTAAAAATGAGGGTAAATAATTTGCCTATGAAAAGAAAATTTTTTGCGTGCACAATGGTCCCAAGTCATTTTTTTGGCAAAAAAAAAAGTTGCGATTTGTGGAAATTGATTTAGTTTTAAAAGAGTATATCCCAGTCATAGAAGCAAAAAATTTTGTTGTGAAATGCAGCCCTAAAAAATTTTTCTGAAGCCCTGAAAGTCAGCCATTCATTTAACTCGTTTTTTTGTTGTGGAAAATTTTGTCTAAGTTTATTGCCTACAAAATTGATTAAAACCATTGAAGTAAACTATGGAAAATATAAAGGTATGTTTAATGCAATTTGATTCGTTTGTTCCATAATGCTTTGTTCTCGCTTTTATGTGTTTTTGTTGTGTGTTGTTTTAGGCGAGCTTAACCTCTAAATAATTCTGTTTCGTGGAGTAAAAGTGTGGTGGATTGTCGTGATGTTAATGGCAATATTGTTCATAAAAGTGTCCTCTTTACGATAGTCTAATTGGTTTATCACAAATTTTCACAAACCCGCGAAATCACGATTTTTTCAGACCACTTGAGTTTGAGCATTAAGTATTATTAAAGAACGCATGCACGAAAAAGCAGTTGTCAGAATAATATCACGACGTTTTTCTATTGAGCTATGGACTTTCGCAATCCACTGATTTAGTATGTTTAATAAAAGAAAGGCACAAAAAAAAAGATACCTCTTCCGACTACCCCTCTTATTAAGTAGTAGTATGGACTATTGTGATGAAGATAATACTGTTGATACCGATTCGATAGATCCGATATTGAGAATAAATACTGTTTAAATTTAGATTCTGAAGTTAATGATTAAAAATATATACCTAATTAAAGTTGTGTTTGAAGATTAGCTTGCAAATATTGCATTTATGTACATCATCAAAATTAGCTAGATTTATTAGTCAGCCGATCGGTTATATATGGCAGACATTTATAAAAAAATAGTCGAAGTTCAACAAAATTGGTCGGGACACCTCGAGAGAAAAAATGATATAACGGAATTACAGCTCAATAGTTTGAAAACAAAAATATCGGCCAGATCATTTATGGCAGCTATATGAAATAATAGTCCAAATTGAACAAAGTGGGAAGGATACCTGAGCTAAAATACGTGTATAAACTGAATTACAGCTCTAAAAAAAAATAAATAAAAAAAATAAAAATAAAAAAAAATAAAAAAAAAATAAAAATAAAAATAAATTTGTGATATTTTGGTACCTAGAATGTAGAGAAAGAATTAAATGTACACTGAGAACAAAAATCAAGCCATTCGGGATCAATTCAAGCCAAAGGGTAATTGAAATGGACTTATCCCGGAACCGGGATACCCGACCGTGTTTTTTAAACTCCAACTCAATTTTGAAAGATTTAAGGAGGGTAAGGAGGGAAGACACGACCGATCACACCATCACCCACAACACCCTTTTTTCGATGCTGTGGCTAGATTTTGTTACCAGTTAAAATATTTTTTACCTTACCTTGTCTGGGACTTGAGCTCAGGACGTCGAAGACTGAGCGGACGACGGCATCTTAACTCACACGACAATAAAGCACACGCCAAAGAAAGCTATCAAATCATAGTTAAGAGTGCAGCCACTCTTTTGACTTTGCTCTCAGTTTCTGTGCTTTCTCACTCGGTAGATAAGTACCATAAGACAGTCATACCAAATTATATTTCTTATGCTTTAAAATTGCCCGACATTTGTGCCCCGATATTTTGGGGTCACAACCGATTCACGGCCTCGGCCGCTGTTAGTAGTAGACACCAGTTGCTTCCTAACATCACCTCCACCTACTATCACACTCCCATATCGTCCGGGGGGTCCTTGACAAAAAAGACATGCGGTCCGCCCTGCCCCCGTCTTTTCCTCTAAGCATTGCACTCACATGACCCATATACACACTCCTACCATACATTTAGCTCCTCGTGCTGACGATATCGTTGCATTATGTCCATAAATCACCTGGCTTGGCCACCATCATGCCGCCGCTATCATCGTCAAACACAAAATCACAGTCCGAAATACCCTTCAATTGATATTGTGACTAGTTTTATTGGCCCTGATTAATATTAGCAAAGCAGTTCCTCTCTAATCACATGATAAGCATTTTCCATAATTCCCCGCGTTGTCTACACAACGCACCGCGCATTGACAGTTCTAATGGTTACGTACAGACTTGTGGGTCTTGTGGTCTTCAGTGTCCACCCGCGGAGCATTACAAATGCGCGATAGGAAAATCAATTTAATAATACCAAACCAAGGCGTAAGACTACGCGTCAACCCATTTTATTTACAATTAGGTGTCCACCCCCCCCCCTCCAGTTCCAGTTGCCATCTCGCTAAGCATTTCGTGTGTGTTTCGAGCAGCTTAAGTGATTTGGGGCGCCTCCTTAGCTGATAGCTGATAGCAAATGCCGGAGACATTATCTATATACACATGGGCAGAAGAGCACAGTAGAAGGCAGGGGCAGCAATATCTTTTGAGCAGTCGAATGAATTCGTATGCTATTTCTGTGCGCTATTTGTTAAATTCAATTTTAATCGCATAAGCTGCGATGTCGTGGCCTATCAGGGACTATCTCTGTGTCGATATATATAATATGTATGTGTGCGGGACAGGGGCGTCAGTTTATATCAGTTGGGATTTTGGTATCGGTATCGTTATAGGCAATTTTGTGTGGCCTCACTACACCATTTTATGGCTAAGTAAATCCCCACACTTGAGGGCTTTACTTTCATATGCCAGCTCACCGCTCCTAGACGGTTCGACGTGATTTTTATGACCAATGCTTAGACACAGTCACTGCACCCAAGGTTGCTCATGTGCCCGGGGATTAAGTGCAAAAAGCGACAAGTCAATAATGAATTATTTTCTCTCTAATTTTCTTAGGTAACGCTTTCGCAGATTTGCCGTAGCTCGCACCAGAACACCTATGCCATACCCGGTGGGGAGATATCCGATGATTTGCGTCGCAAATTCGATCAATGGTGGTCGAATCAGCTGTCCCCCCAAGCGGCCATGACGCCCAAGATGCTACCCTTTATGACGGGACCCGCCTCGGTGCCAGGACCGGGGGATATGGACTTCCCCGTGGGCACAGCCATGGCTGCGGCAGCTGCGGCCGCAGCTCATGCAGCTGGCAATAATCCTTTGGGCTCTATGGGTAGTCGAGAGTCTTTGATGCTGGCCAATGAGGCAGCCGCTCATCATCCGGTGGCTGGACCTGCGGGGGCTGCTGCTGCCGCTCATCACTCCAATATGTTGGTACATCCCATGCACGCCTCCATGCATCATCATCATCATGGAGCCACACATGCTCCACAGTATCCCAATCAGAAGACACGCATGCGCACCAGCTTTGACCCCGAAATGGAGCTGCCCAAATTGCAGAAATGGTTCCAGGAGAATCCCCACCCCTCACGTCAGCAAATCCAAACCTATGTGGTGCAGTTGAATGCCCTGGAATCGCGACGTGGTCGCAAGCCTTTGGATGTGAATAATGTGGTGTATTGGTTTAAGAATGCACGTGCGGCCCAGAAGCGAGCCGAGATGAGGGGTGGCTCGCTGGGGAATGCCATGAGTGCTCTGGGTCATGCGGCCATGAATGGCTATCTGAGTCAGCATGCTCCGCTGGGACAGAACTCCAGCTCTAGTGCTGGTAGTCAACCCATGAGCTTGGGTAATCTGTCCATGTCGCATGACTATCTCAAAAGTCCCTTGAGCCTGAAATCGGAGGACATAGATACCATGTCCCAGCATTCCGATGAAATGGATGAGGAGCCCAGTAGACCCAATACACCACAATTGCCATTGTCCCTGACCACACATGAGCGTAATCGAAGTTCTCCTTTAATGGATGAGGAGCAGGAAGAGCAGGAACAGGCTCCGCCCAGAACCAAAAGTGAGGCCAGTGAGGTGTTGAATGGAAATGATTTGAATGAGGATCAGAGGGAGGAAAAGTCACTTGAAGGACCCAATGAGAAAGAGAACTCCAATGGTGGCCACAAAGAGGAGGCTAGGACAGAGGAGGACACCCTGGCCGATAGTCAACTGAATAACAATAGTTTGCACAATAACAATGAGCCCGAGGTCACCTCTACTCCAAAGCGTACCACACCCAAGGAGGAGGAGGATGATTTGGATATGGATGAGGATGAAGAGGATAATGAGAATGATGCCAGTCATTTGGATGAGTTTCGTTCACCTTCGCCGGAAATGGGAGGTAATGTGGCTGCCCACAAGGAACAGCTGCCCTTTCCCATGGTACCCAATTCCATGTTCTCGCAATCGTTCATGTATATGAGTCACTATATCCCAGCATTTGGACAGGCCGCCGCAGCCCATCCGCATCATCATGCTGCAGCGGCTGCAGCTGCAGCTGGAATGCAGCCGAATGCTTTGATGGGGGCCGGCGGATTAAACCTATCGAGCATATCCAATGAGGAGCGTAGAAAACGTAATCGCACTTTCATTGATCCTGTTACTGAGGTTCCAAAGCTGGAGCAATGGTTTGCCATGAATACACATCCTTCACATAATCTGATACTCAAGTATACGGAGGACTTGAATACGATGCCCTATAGGTGAGTTGGGAGAATAGTTTTTCAGTCACTGGAAATCTTTATTATGATCATTTTAGAAGTTTTTGATATTATCATATTTATTTTTCATATCCATTGGATGATTTTCAGCTTCATTGGATACAAATCTTAGATCAATTTTACATTAAATGGATATTATTAATATCCTTTTAAAACTATCGATTTCAAATAGATACCAAAATCATCCAATGGATTACACCAGCTTACAGCATTTCCGATCCCGACAGTCATTTGACAGTCATTTCATATGTAAATCCCTTTGCTGAGTACAAAAATGCAGTCCAAATATTTTTTAGTGGGGCCGTTTCGTTTATAAAAAGGTAATGTGTTCTTGGAAGGTAATTGAACGCCCTATAAATTTTTTTTTTTTTACTTCTTAACCCGGTGCTTGAATTCGGCGTTATAAATGCTTTTATCGGCAACTTTGCATTAAATTTATGATTTTTTAAAAAAAAAGCTAGATTTTAAGGGATTTTCACCACGAAAAAATTGTGTAAAATTTATTTTATTGCTGGTCACTAAAGATTTATATATTAAAAATATAACGCCACATAATTCATTCAAATCCCTTTAAGAAAATAGAAGTTACTGTCATTTAAGTGAAAAATAGAAGGTTTCAAATTCATGCAAATTGACTTGTTTTAAAAATTTTATTTTTCGTCGTAGGAGGCATAGTTAGCATTTAAACCAGTGTCCGGCACCGTTCAACTATCTGTGTATACAAGTAGCGACGTCCATCCTCTGTAGCAGTGGCGTCGATACACAGAAACTATACGAGCGTACACTGCTCTCTTTTGCAATAACAAACATGTGGGAGAGCGCTCTCGGTGTCTGAACGCACACTGGCAAAGGCAAAATAAGCATGTGTGTTTTGCCGGACACTGATTTAAACTATGATATTTAAGGGCTACTATGACCTGGCAAATTTATGTAGTACCTGGTTAAGTTTTCTTGTGTTGAGTGAGTGTCAAAAAATGAATCAAATTGAGTGCCAAAAAATTTATACAGAAACAAAATTTTTCGACTCCGCTAACAATTTCATAGACATTTGTATAAATTTAAGATCTTTACCACCGGCCGAAGATACATTTTTCCCTATTTTTTGATGATATATTTCTTTTTAATAAAGGAATTTTTCTCGTCACTCTTATCGCCAAGACTAAGAAAGTTGAAGTGAAAAGTAATGAATTTTCATTATAATATAAGCGATTAGCTATTAGCATTGTCGTTGAAATTTTTAGCAGAGTCGAAAATATGTGATGCCCGCAAGCATAACACAACTTATTAGGATAATTTTTGCATTCAATTTGATTCAATTTTGACTCTTGCAATCATTTTTCAACCGAAGTCATTCACAAAAAAAATTAACCAGGTACAAAATAAATTTGGCCAGTCATAGGAGCCCTTAAATAGAATAGTTTGGATGTTAGCTAGGCCTCCTACGACAAACAAAAAACCAGAGCTCGCAAATAAGTCTGCGCACGAACATAACCGAAAAAAACATGCACGCTTGCGCTCTCTCTGAGCAGAATACTTTGTTTCGATTTGTTTTGTTTTCACTTGACCGTTCTCAGTTGAGCTATTTTTGTTATGCTCATTCATTAACAACTTATAGAGAGCGATCCAACTGAGCGGTCGCACATTAACAGTCAGCAGATGAGCAAAAAAATGGCCGGCTCAACGCAAACGCTCTTTTTGTTTGTTTGTGTTTGGCATTGGCCTTGAGGCAGAAGCCAAACCCCCCCTGGCACCAAGGGAAAGGCGAAGCGAGAGTATCGAAACAATATCGTACGAGATCAAGCGTGATACTGCAGGCGAAAGTATCGTCATATTATCGCATTCGAGCGTGAATATGATGTTAATAAGGGAAAAAATGAGATTGACAAAAACGGACAACCCATGCTCGTTTGTTGTTGTTTTTTGCTTTCGTTTTATGCGCGCTTAAGCGAGCGATGCACAGCTAAAATATTCGTGCCGTTTTTCTCCTATTCTTTCTCAGTGCGTTTTACCAAGCGTCAGAAAATGTTCAGTAATCCACTGAACGGACCCATCTGGAAACGGCATAATTTTACATATTTGAGAATGTCAGATCGCTTAATGACATACCGCGTTTGGAGCTCAGCCGGCTTTTACCATGGAACAATACACGCCGCGCGAGCGCTCTGAAATAGTTGAAATTTACATTCAACAGAACAAGTCAATTGTGAAACTCAACGTGCTTTTAAAAAATTAAAAAATGTATTAAAAAATGTATGAATGGGACCGTAAATAAGGAAAATTGCCGTATTTACGCCACTGAAAATCCTCAGGAGATTCAAGAAGTGCCTCTTCATGACGAAAAAGTCACAGTTTGGTGCGGCGTTAGTGCGAAAACGGTCATTGGGCCGTTTTTCTTCCAAAATGAAAATGGCCATGCTGTTACCATCAACCAGGAGCGTTATCGCGACATGATGACCAATTTTGTGATGCCAATTATTCGTCGAAAGCGTATGAGGCAGTTCTGGTTTCAACAAGACGGCGCTCCACCGCACACAAGTCGCATAACAATCGATTTTCTGAAGAAATTGTTTCCGGGCCGTTTGATGTCGAAAAGTGGTGATTTGGACTGGCCAACGCGTTCGCCGGATTTGACGCCGCCTGACTTCTTCTTGTGGGGATATTTGAAGTCAAAGGTTTACGTTAACAAGCCAAGGACCGTAGAAGAGCTCAAGGACAACATTCGTGAAGAAATAGCCGCTATTCCGGCCGAAATGTTGGCGAAATCGATGGAAAATGCTGCAAAAAAGGGCACAATACGCCATCAACGCCAGAGGCGGCCATTTGAGAGATATCATATTCAAAAAATTTATGTAAACAAATCTACTTGGAACAAATTAAATGATTAAGATTGCCAACCGCCAAATTTTTATTTTTTTCTTTGATTTTTAAAAAAAAAAAATGGTAGTCCGTCGAATATGGGCAACCCTGTGCTTTAAAAAATAACCATATATAAAATATCAATTTTATTTTGTTATTCACTGTTTTATTATTTTTTTAGAGTTATTTTTTGTAAAGAATTTTTTTGTAAATTGTTGAAAAAACGCAATTAAAAATTAATTTGGTTAGGTATGTTTTAATTTAATGGGAATAAAGATTTTGAAAAAGGCTCGCAATCGATTGGTGAAGTGAGTCGCAAACGATATCGAAAAGGCTCGCCAAAAATATCAAAAGAAGCTCTGCAACCGATTTTTTTGGGGGTAACGAAGACTGAAACTTTCTTTTGCCACAAACTGGAGCGACGGTGATTAATTTGCGGATCGTTTGCGAGTGTTTTCTCGATAGTTTTGCACGTTTATGTTTCGCGTAAGAATCACTTCAGCGATATCTTTTACAAGCTTATGGTTCAGTGGGACATTCGAACACACACGCATACAAATGCAAATGACTTTTATTTTCTTCGCTCGCGTTCAAACGGTCTGCAAATGAGCAGAGCGAAAGGGCAACAATAAAAAATTCAATAACTTCTATATTCTTAAAGGGATTTGAATCAATTATGTGGCGTTTTTAAAATAAATAAATCTTTAGTGGTGAAGATCGCACTTAAAATCTAGCTTTTTTAAAAATTCTAAATTAAATGCAAAAGTTGCGGATAAAAGCTTTTATTACGCCGAATTCAAGCACCGGATTAAGAAGTGGCGCATGAATGAATGATGGGGCGTTCAATTACCTTCCAAGAAAACATTTCCTTTTTATAAGGGATGATTCAATACAGAAGATATACACATTTTTTCTTAAGGTACTTTTTTCAGAATCAAAAAATAGCTTATCCGCGATTTCTCGAAAACGGCCCCACTAAAAATAAAGCCTGATATGAATTTTTGGACTCAGCGGGGGGACTTACATAGGAAACTGCTACCAAATGTTTGGGATCGCAAAATTTTTATTATTTTGTAAACTAGTGTTATCATCAAATATTCTTTTTCTTTTTGTTCAGTTATTCACATTGCTCACTTCGTTGCTCAGTTGCTCTTTTTTGTTTAGTTATTCGGTTGCTTTTTCACTTGTTCTTATTCGCTGACCTGTTCTATTATGTAAGCAACTGAACAACGAAACAAAAAAGAGTAAATGTGGAAGCAAGCGAACAACTGAACAAAAAAGAGCATTCAGGGGCCACCCATTTCTGTTCATTTGCTCATAAACAACCAAAATTATGTATAGAAAGTCAAAACTAACTCTTCATTTATCCCCCTTCTCATTTACAGGCAAAAGTTCCCACGCTTGGAGAGCAAGAACGTACAGTTCTGGTTCAAGAATCGTCGTGCTAAATGCAAACGCCTCAAGATGTCACTCTACGATAACACTCAATGTGCCCAGCTGGGTGGCCTCAGCTCCTTTGTGCCCAAATATGAGGAAAGGGACTAAAAACGAGAGAGAGAGACTACTTCTCCTCCCACCACAAAGAAAAATCAAAATTAGCAGCATTCTGTACATATTTTGGCAGCCCCATTATTTTAGATCTAATCCTTCCCTCAGCATTTGCCCGCAATGTATGACAAGTATTATAGTAAAACACACATCAGCCCAGTTCCCCCACCCCCCCCCGCACACCTAAGCCCAGTAAGCGGAATATCTAGCAAAAAAAAAGAAAAAGAAAAAATTAGAGCAAAATAGATAAACTACTTAAACTTAAACAATATCAATTAATTAATTATTAAAATCATTTCGATTCGAAAGAAACTTCTACCTAATCAAATATATACATTTAACTCTCTCTCTCTCTCCTCTCTCTTTCTACCAACTATTTCTACTTGAATGATAATGTTACCACCAAAGAAAGCCAATTTTTGTATAACTGTAAATATTGTATGTTATGTTAAGAACGCATTCTTTAAGTTTCGTTTCCATTTTCTTTCCTTCCCCCCAAGCTTAGCACACGCATATCGGAGAATACATATACAAAATTTCTTATTATCGTTATGTTCAACAAATTTTGTAGGTATTTAATACCAGCAACCATTAACAAGAATTCTGTTTCTGATTTGAAAACTGATCTACAAAAACCATTAAGCTGTAGCTACACATGGGAATGTTTAATGAATTGTTCCATTAGTTCCATAAGTCCCACAAAACGAAAATAAAACTAAATTTAATAAAATAAATTATGTAATTTATGGTCAGCATGCATACACACACACACAATACCAGTTTACAAACACACACACACATCTATACATATAAATATATTCCCAGCAATTATTAAATGATTAAATAAATACAATTTTAAACGTCAAAATTTGAACTCAATTCTTGAAGTTTTCTATGGGTGGAATGATGAAGAGCGGGTTTGCATATAAGTGGCGTCCAAGCAGGAGGTTCAAATAAGTAAGTTGGTTATGGTGTCGACCGAACTATAATAGGTTGCATACTAGGGCAATGTAATACGAAGATGGATTAGTTTAATATAAGAAATA
>JAEIFU010001958.1:0-53808 GCA_018904235.1 Lordiphosa stackelbergi | reverse complement strand
TGATGTACCTTCTGCTCTGGAGCGTTTTAGTCTAAAGATAAACACATTATATGGAGACTTTTTGGCGCTGGATACCGATGTGGACTATGTGAAATATTTGGAAGGCATTTCTATCGTCAATAGACGTTATGTTCAGGATTGGTATGAGAAGTCGGCTCAAGAAGACAAGATGCCGAATGAAGCAGATAAAATCTAACTAATTAATCAGAGTTTAACCAAAATTTGTTTTTAAATGTTCTTAAGTGAGTTATTGTAAACAATAAACGCAAGCATGATTTTGATTTGAGAAACAATTCGAGTCAAGTTAACTCTAGTGGCGTTTGATGACTGTTCTTTGGAGTTTCGTACAAGGTGTAGTTATTTATAATACATAATGTGTGTTTTAGTTATAAAAACGAAGTCAGAATATTGTGGACTTAACAATAATTAAGTAATATCCACTCCTTTCTGTAAACGTAGATCGGCTCTATGGGTGCGCGCACACATGCTACTGAAAGATGAACAGACGGCTGATTATGATTTTTTAGAACGTCATTAAGCCGAAATAAGCAAACATGTTTGATTGATTCCGCAAAGCTGAACCTAATACTGTTTTTTGAAGATTAAATCAGTGCGTTCACAGAGCGTGGTTATTTGTCAGGATCAGACTTAAATTTTGCCGGCAGTTCATCTTTCAGCAGCATGTGTGCGCGCACCCTAAGTAAAAAAGAGTATAGTAATCTGTAAAAATATATCAACTATCTCAGCTCAATATGCCCTTTTACCTTCTGCCAATTTCCATATTAACTTACAGCCTTATCTCTCTCTCTCTACCATTTCTCTTTTTCCCAACAGAATTCTTTTCAAGAAAGAAATTGCAAAAGCGTTACATAAATGTCACCATTTGGCCAAACATTAAAATGCTCAACCCAGTTTTCTATTCAGAATTTATTGTTGTTGTGGTGTTGTGCTTTTGTAGCATCGCATTTCCACCTAAAAACTGAGCGCTGACCCGCTAAGTGCCGTTCGAAGGTGAATAGTAAGCGGTAGAAAGCGGGATGCCATGTGACGATGGCTTTTGTTTTATGTCAAGTGCAAAATGTGCAATGCATAAGACAAAGCGACCGCATACCCTGACGCCAGTGCAAGCTGGAGCTGGGTATTGTGTCAGTAAAAACAACAACAACAACAACAAGAACAACAATGGCAAGGAGTACTATTGTGTGACACATTTGGCAATGCGTTTTTAAACTGAAGAAAACAAAACGAAATGTGGCAGCCACAAAACAGAACAGCAACAAAAAGTCAACGACAAGTAGGGAAAAGTTTTTAGCATTTTTTTGCGCCCAGCCTCGGCACTGAATTGCACTTAAAGTCAACGCCAGTTAAAAACTTTCGACTTCAAAGGAAAAAACTATGCGTGTAAGTAAAGGAAGAAAACTATTGCATAGAGTGCGAAAGAAACAATTGAAAACTTTATTGCTTTTGCCTTTTTCACTTTTGTTCGCAAGTATGTTGCGCCACACAAGCAGAAGTCGTTGACAAAAACGCAGCACGAGATCAGGAAACAGCTGGGATGGAGGAGAGAGGTGGAAGACAGGACCTACCAAAAAAACAAAAAGAAAGTTTGGTGCTTTTATTAATTTTTTGGAACTGTGAGTGGTCCTCCAGTCTCGGGTGCTCGGCACTCTCGGCAGCTGTGTGGTCAGCTGGGGCTGCCCACTAATTGGCCTTGTGAAAATATTTGCTACGCTTATGAAAACAGTTGACCGCCGCCTGCCACATGACCCTTGACTAAAATGACACACAAAATGGGTGAGTGGCCCCAAACAGTTTTCACACACACAGACAGGCACATAAATATATGAAAGACATACAGACAAATGAATATATGCACATATCTGGTGTTGTGTGGCAGTGTAGTTTATGCGGGCTTAAGTCGGGAAGAGCCGATGTGGGATTCTGTCCCTCTACAAATCAGACAGCAGGACATCTAAAAATTGTAGCGATAAAGGCAGCATATTTCTAGAGCAAGAAGAGCGAGGCCAAAATCGAGAGTGTATTGATGACCAAAAATATAGCGACTCAAGCCAGCTCTGACCTACTTGATCGACCGCTGGCCAGACACTAAAAAGCTGCTTTCTGCATGCATTTGGCGAATTGTCGCTGTTCTAGAGTCTTTGATACCATAACCTGCTTTCTAGCACCTGAGAAAAGCACCTTTCACCGATCCAATTCGTGATTATTTTGGATTTTTGTTACAGAATCCATTTATCCCCATCAAGAATCTAGAAAAGTAGATACAGGGTGGTCCATTTAAAAATTTGAATTTAATTTTGCTAAAAAAAAACGGTTCGATATTTTTCAAAGGTTGAACATTTATTGGAAAGGTTGGTTCACGTCATTTATTTATGAAAAACAATTTCGGTCAAATGACCACCACCACCAAATGATTTGGCAATATTTTCGGTCGAACGCACCGGACGTGTACGTACACGGGTTGATTTATCCACCAACATTCCAGTTTCACGATCTCGCTTCACGAATTGATTTTGTTTTTTTTTTTTGTTAAATGATTTTTTTTTTCAAATTTCGCACAGTTTGAGTCGAGGACTCACCAATTTGGAAATATGTTTTTAATATTTCCCAACTTTCTTCAAGCGAATAGTTTTTTCTAAATATTAGTCGCTTTCCGAATGACATTTGACGTTTTTAAAGTCAAATTATGAATAGTTCAAATTCCAAACACTAGATGGACCACCCTGCAACAAGGGGCATGATGGTATTAGTGTTAAACAGGGATGAAAACAGGTTATAAATCAAACTGAAACACCCTGTAATTAAACGGAAATGTTTGCTTCTAGGCCAAACTTCTCAATGCTGAGCCGAACCAAATGAACAGAAAACAAGTAAGAGTGTTGCGGTCGAGTGCCCCGACAGCAAAATACCCTGTTCCAAGTAATGTGGTTCCTATAGCTTTGAGCTCCTTTTATTTTAAAAGTTATTTGAATAATTGGGGAGGCGCAAATATTTTAGCTCTGCCAGTTTTTCGCGGTTAGAAGGAGAAGGAGGAGGAATTTGCCAAATCTGAAGCAAACTTGATTTGGGTACGAGATACACATACATACATGCAAAAATTTGTGGCTCTAACTCTTATAGTCCCTGAGATCGACGCGTTCATACAGACAGACAGACGGACATGGCTAAATCGACTCGGCTGTTGATGCTGATCAGGAATATATTACTTTATGGGGTCGGAGGGCTTCCTTCCGGCTGTTACATACATTTGCACAACTTCTTGATCCCCCTTTTCATTTTTAATGAGAACAGGGGTATAATGAAACCTCAAAAACATGGTTTTCAAAATATATCCGGCTTGAAGGACCTTTGTGTTTATATACTCTTGCAAATGGTATTATAATTTTGCTCATAAGTTTGCAACGCTTCAAAATATTTATTTTTGACCTCATAAACTATATTTGTATATTCTCGATCAGGGCAAGTCGATCCGTCGGACAGTTTGTCTGTACACAAACGTGTCTCTCAGTTTTAAAGCTAACGTCCTAAAACTTTGCACAGGGTTTTCTTTTTACTGCATTCTGCTTATAAATCGGAACCGACCATATAGAATTCCTATATCTTATAGCTGCCATACATAACATCCGTTGGAAAATAGGTCTTAGTGAGAAACAATTTTTTGTTTTCCATGTTAGCGTCCCCAAACTTGGTCCATATTCCTTTTGGATGCTTTCCAACAGATTTGCCGAATTTGGTCAAAACCTGATGACTATATCTTATAGCTGCCATAGGAACCATTGGCCGAAAATTTGGACTTAGTGAGAAAAGCTTTTTTGTTTTCTATGTTAGCGTCCCCAAACTCGGTTATTATTGATATTATATGCTCTCAAACAGATTTTCAAAATTTGGACTAAACTCTGGAGCAACCCTATAGACGCACCTTGTTTTTTCAGTGTACGCATAGAAACAGTAGAGCTAAATAAACTATAGAAAAATGTTAACTAATTAATATATTATTATTCACTCTATTATAATGGTGTAACCTCCCTTAGCACTAATTAACTTATAGATCCTATTCGGCATACTGTCAATTCTTTTAACTCTTTAATTT
Source organism: Lordiphosa stackelbergi (assembly GCA_018904235.1). Lineage (NCBI taxonomy): Eukaryota > Metazoa > Arthropoda > Insecta > Diptera > Drosophilidae > Lordiphosa > Lordiphosa stackelbergi. The sequence goes on along the minus strand of JAEIFU010001958.1, from coordinate 49,700 downwards.
TTTTTTGAGTTAGCCCGCCAATTTCTTTAACAAACAACAGCTGAATTTTTTCCTGTTGCCTGGTCACACTACATTGTCGGAGCGGCTCATGAAATTATCAAACAATTTCAGCTCTGAAAATATTTAGTGTCTGAGTACCTAGTTGCTGAAAAAATCAGCGTCTGGGTACCTACCTTAAAGCTAGGTACTGAGACTGTGGGAGGCTTGTAATGAAATGTTGTGTGACCAAGCACCGGCAAAAAATACAGCTGTTTTTTATTTAGAAATTAGGGCTAACTCAAATAAAATTAAAGAGTTAAGAAATTGATAAAGGTCACTGGGAGAAATTCAAAGGTCATAGGCAATGCCATGGTAAATTTCATAAATGCATTTTGTGTGTGGCTGGAGGTATAAGCAGTGTCCTTTATTATCGTATTGTATTGCCTGCGTGAGCAGAACTTGACCCCTAAGATATGTATACTGCTATAGCGAATACCCAAAGGTAGCAACGGGAGCAGTGGCGTAGATAGGGGGATTAAGGTGATCAATCCCCCCCCCCCCCCATTCAGTTTAAAAATCAGAAATACTTGGGACGAAATTGTAGATAAGTAGAGCAAAAAATCTAAATAACTTGACTTAATTTTGTAAGAGAAATAGTTAAATAAATAAGATAACAAGGTAATAGTAAGGAATACTAATTCCTGCCTTCACTCAGAAAATTATTTAAAAAATTTCCTTCAATAGATTGCGAAGAATTTTCTTGGGGTTTCCATGGTTTCTTTTTTAACGAAATTTGCCAAAGGCGTGTTTTATTCAAAAATAAATATATATGCTTTTCATCAAATGTAATATAATAAAAAAATAAAATAATAATTTTTAATATAAGGTCCCACAGGCGATTAATTTACCGAAACGTTTATGAAAACTGGGCTAAATAGCCATGATTACAGACTTCGCATGACTTAAGACTAACACTATTGAAATACTGTATGAAAATACAAATCAAGATGATCAAATATAGCAGAAAAGTTCCATAATTTGGCCTATTTTAGCAAAACTTTCATCAAATTATTGGCCGTGGGACCTTAGCTTATGCTTAATGTGAATTGTTTGATCGGTTTGATTGTGAGAAGATATTTTAAAAATTTTTCGCGCGATAAATTTTGACTGTGGAGCTCAATTTTCCCACTATCGTTTACCTGAAACAATAAGATTATCGAGAGCATTCGTTCAAAAATTGCGATCTGTGTTTTGAAATTCGCTTGTGGAAACGAAATTTGTATAAATTTTTGAAATATTGCTCTTCTCTAAACCAAATTTGGCAATTCGATCATTACATCCCGCCAGATTCTTTCTATGTTTTGTGAGGGTGAGAATTTTTTAAAAACCGTTTATCACCGAAAATTATTTGATGAAACATTCTTTTTATGATCACTCAGTCTGCCCCGCACTTAAAACATTTTTTAGACCTGTGCTCAAAGCATCCCATCCACACACGAATTTGTTCGACGAATTTGTTCTATTCGCGGAAATGTTAGTCGTTAGTGGAGCTGTTCATGACACATTTTTGTGTTCGACATTTTGTTCGCATTGAATTGAAATAGAAATGTTTCTATCTTGCGAGTGTCCGTGCGAACATGTACGTCAATGGATGGGAACATTTGCACGAACATCATTTTCAAAAATATTTGTAGAGTGAACACGTGCCCAAATGAGCAAAGAATTGTTGCTGGAATTGATTGAATGCCCCCAAAATGATCAAAAATAGCTTTAAACTAATTTGTTTCGGCATCTAGGCTATGATTTCGTTAGTTATCTCTGCTTTATTTTCATGTTAACTCGTTGAAATGTTTTAGATAATTATGTTAGTGATTCTCAGTGTTCGACTGGTTAGTAGGCAAATGAATTCTTGTTCGTCGAACTAGATAAGGAAGGCTTAACCTAAAATTTAAAAATTTTGACTTAAAGATAAAGATTTATGAAGAAACCATGGCTGAATACCGCAATTATTGCATGTAAGTTCTTCATAATTCACGGTCCATCAAAGGAATTTTTTAAGCGAAGGGCGACCTATACTAGGCAATTATATTACAATTGCCTAAAATTCGTTTAAAAAGGAACAAATTTTGATTGAAAATTCTTAATAATTTGCGGTCCTTCGAAAGACATTTTTTTTTAATTTTCTGAGAGTATAGCCCGGTACACTTACCGATAACAAAAAATAAAAAATGAAAAAAACTTTGTTATTTCAAAACAAGGGTATAAAAACTTCGGCACAGACAAAGTTAGCTTGACCTTCTCGTTTTTTTTCAATATTTTTCTAAATTTTATATTTCACCAAAACAGCCCACGCATAAACATAATCACATTGAGTCACACACTGTGGCGACCCAGTCCAATCATAAACAGTCTAACCACAGGTCTTGTGTCCTTTCCCCCTCCTAGCCGTTCAGCTAACCGGCTACCCAACAGCCCCCCAACAATTTTTGTCAACTGAACTAATTAATTAATTGTGGGCGGCCACCGTGGCCTTCCCGTCCTTCTTCTAGCCGGCGCCTGCTTCACCCACTTGCTAACTGACCAGCAACTAATTTTTATATTTATGTGGCCGGGGGAGGAGGGGAGAGGGGACGTTGGCCTACTGCGTCATAAACTGTAACGTTTTGCTACTGCTGCTACTGCTTTGTATGCATGTGTCCATGCGAATGGACACTTTATCCTTGCCGCAGACTCCATGCCGTTTGCCCACCCATAAACTTGCATGTTCAAATTTTTAGTATCTTTGTGTGATTTCATGCGTTAAAGCAGAATTTTTATTTGCTAACCGTACAGACAAACGACAACATTAAGATGACTGTGAGTGAGAGGGGAGGGGTGTGGGTGTGGGTGTGGGTGGGAGAGAAGGTCATTTAATTTTCATGTCGCGTTGAAACTTTGATACAAGTATTTATGGCATATAAATGAAATATTTGCTACGAGGGTGAAATTGGGCAATGTTTGCTAATGAAGGAGTTCGATTCGGTTTTAAATGGTTAATTGGACTGAGATTTGGACAAGTTTTGGGGTATAGAGCGAAGCGAATGTTAATTGGACTAGGGTGCAGTAAGGGGACTTCCCCTGGCATAAGTTGTCATTATCTTAATTATTTGGGTCGAACATTTTCTGTTGGTGGTTGTTTAATAAGAAAGGCAAATATTTTGACTTTAAGAATCAATCAATTGAATGCTGAAATAGTATTTTTGGAAAAAGGATTTCAGTACATAATATTCCCATTTTGGGAACATTTTGATCCTCAATTGTAATTCGCTAAACAGAACATTTCCATTTGAAAGTCAACGACGATAAGGCTGCTTATACCATTCCTTCAACCACCCTGAGTAAATATATTATTAATACTTGTTCGTTTTGCCTATTTCACGCATAAGTTTTGTAAATGACACTAAGCCTTCCCCTTCCCCTCTACGCCGCACAAGCCTTAAGCTATTAGGGAACGGGCACGTCTCTTTGTGTTTTTCTCAATTTTAATATTTTATTATACATTTCCAATACGGTCGCTTGCTTCGTTTGCGTTGTCCTGGCCCTTATTAATGCATACTTAATGCAATTTTTAGGAGCATCATTTTATTAAGTTATTTGGCTTTTACGGCAAATATAAACATAGAAAACGCGCCAAAATTCGCATGCGACAAGAATTTTAAATCATTGAAATGGCATACAAATTGCGAAATTTTGGCGCAGCATTATTATCGTATTGTTTCGTTTTTCGATAAAATTGTTCATAAATTTGTGGCGCCTGCAAATATGCAACGGAAATTGCCAAAGCCACACGACTTCAATTTCCACCACCCTCCCCAGCTTCTGGGTACGAAGGAGGATGTGCTGATGTTTTTTTATGGCCAGCGCGGGGATTGAGATTGGGCGTGCGCCATCAGTGGGGGACGGATTAGTTCGCTCTCGGTCCTTGTCAATGCATTTCGTCCCTTTTGATAATATCAAAAACTCATTTGCCTTGGCCACTTTCTTGAGGGCAGATGATTTATTATCCGCCCACCTCCGCTGCATGCGTCATCAATTTTTAGAGATACAAGGACCATTAGGCCAGCGCCGTCAGATGCTGCAACAAGCAACCGCAAACATTTAATACAAAAACCAGTTCTAACCATAAATAATTTGCTCTTTGATGCTCATTGCCATTTCCTAAAACAATTTAACAATTTGCGCGCAAAATATTAATTAAAAGCCACTCGCAGGCAAATGTATCTCATGGATGCATAACCAGCAACCACTAAATAAACGCGCTTAACATAAATTAAAATGCATTCTGCAATATTTGCAACAAGGGCAGCCAAGTGGCTAACACAATGGAATAGAAATTGTTGTACTTGTATTCATTGTTTCATGTTGCAGCAACAAATAATGAAATGAAAAATGTGCGGCCGCATGGAAAATTAATTGTAATACATTAAAAGTGCAGTTGTTAAATAATTCCATACAATTGCTAACCCCGCTGATGCCGCCGCTGCTGCTGTTTCTGTAAGCAATGAAAATTAAACAAATTGCAAGTGGGAGAAAGGCAAAATTGATGAACATTTTGGTTAGTTAATCTTCAAGTGCTGATTCATTCAATTATGGTGATTCCCTTTTTATTAAATGTTTTTAACTTATTTATAAATTAGATATCAGGTGAGATAAGAGCACAAGGCGTATGAGTAGTAACATTGCTCAGACGTATTTTTTGTTATCTGGAAAGATTTGCGTGAACTCTTTTTCACCTGGGGAATCACAGCCGTTTAGTTATGAATATTTTCGGTTTCTTCACAGTGGGACGGAATTTGGTCAAGATCTGATGAATAAATCGTATAGCTGCCATATAAGAAACTGGCAAGCAAATGGTTAAAGTAGGGCCGCCATCTATTGCTGAGTGTGGGAAATAACTCAGCTAACAATGTTCGACGAAAAAACTTATTTGAAATATATTATTACAAGCTGCAAGAGTATAAAAACTTTGGTCAAGCCAAAGTAAGTTTTTCTCAATTTTTTTGTTCGGTTTTCAAAAAGTTATCGGCTGTGCAGCGATACTTGGCGTTTTGGAAAATTTTATGATCCAAGTTTTTTTTTTGCAATTCCTTCAAATTTTATATCACAATAACTTTTACGATTTTATTACTTCTTCAGTTCTTTGTTATTTTCCAGAAACCTGATAAGCAGAACTGTTTTTCTGATTTCAGAGGATCTTTTGGATCATTTTGTCCACTTGCACAGATATCGAAGTGTCTTTAAGCTTTCGAATGGTACTTCCTACATTTTTTAAATTATTTTTTATAAAAACCGGAGGGGCTTTATATATAAATAAAAAAAATATATATAAATTTAAAAAAAATTTTATGATAGTAATAAAAAATATAAATTTTTTTTTAGTAATAACTTTGGTTTTTTTTATCCGGATCATGGTGGAAATAAAAAAAACATAGATATACGGCAAAAATTATATAATACATAAACCCAGATTTTGTAACAAAAATATTGGGGCTTTTATATGTTGGTTTTAATATAAGGGGAAAAATTTTTAAAATCTAAAACAAACTTGATAAGGGTTCGGTAAACCTTATTTTAATAAAAAATTTTGGTTTATATATCTTTTACTCTCTATGAATCGACGCGTTCATACAGACAGACTGACAGACGGACGGAAAGACAGACGGACATGGCTAAATCGACTCGGCTGTTGATGCTGATCAAGAATATATATCACTTTATATTCGGAATTCAATTAAACTAATATGCAATTTCGTACCTCAAGAAACTCATTATTAATAAAAAGTAAACTATCAAGAACCAGAAACATACACAGAGAAAGCAAAAATTGGCTACACGGCGCGTGTAGAAACGTCAAACCTAAACGCAACGTATTTCGCCCTGTTAAATTGCACACGCTACGTGTAGAATTCAGAAAGCCAGACGCGACGTGCAGAAAAGCACGCGACGTGTAGAAATTAAAAATCTAAATGCTAATGTAGAAAAGTTAAATGCTGCGTGTGCAAAGGCAAAGTCTACACAACATTAGAAAATCAGCTCATTTTCCCAAATAATTCTACATTTTTCATGCAGCAATCTGAATACCACACGGACGTTTAGGTTTTCTACATTAACGTTTGGATATTGAAATCCTACACGCGCGTGTGGAAATTCTACACGAAAAATGTAGCTCCACATCAGTACTGAATTCTTATATTTTTCGTTTAGCAAGCTGGTTGTCACACGTGACGTGTGGGATTTCTAAATGTACGTTTGGATTTACAAAATCTAAACGCTGCGTGTTGAAAATCTACACGAATTGTGCAAATTTCTGTTGCCTGTATATAAATAGCTATTGCTTTGAATTAGAACTTGAGAATTACAAGCATGCAAATATTGGATTATGCCTTTAGCAGATTCAATACAAGTAATGTCTTAGAGGCCTTGCCTTACACGCGTTACGTGGCGGAGACGTCTAAAACATCATTCCAATCGTGATGCAGTCCAAGGGGCCGGGATATCAAATCTACCAGAGTAAGTAAAAAAATATAAATTTGTAAAAAAAAAAAAATAAAAAGCTACAAGAAAATGTAGGATTTCTACACGTTTTGCCGGGATTTTCAACCCACTACTTTGTGTAACTCCGATCAAAAAAATGCTTCATTATTCCTATAATCTTTAAAATATTGAGTTAAAATTTTAAACTTTCATTTATATTCGCCATATATACAATCCAAAATTTTCATCAAGACCAGATATCACAGTCCAACAGTCAAAAAAAAACCGAACTACTATATGCAGATCGAAGTAGAGCTGCCCGAACTGGTCACCCAATCAGCGTTGGCTGATTGGTACTTCCCCTATTTTTGTGGAAAATATAAAGCTTTGGAAATTGGGTGTGACAACAACAAAGGTGTTATTACTTTTGGGCAAACAGCTTGTTTAGTTTTGGTGACAGCTGCAAACTGTCTTCAGCAAGTTGTAGCTGACAGTCCGCAGAATAAATTTGTTTTACAAAAGTTTTAAAAAAACTGTTTACTTTTCCGAGAGGTATAACATTAAAAAAATCAATTTTCGCATTCCATTTCTTTGACAAAAGTGAAGCTTTTGAAATGCCAAACAACTTTTCTGAACAAGGTTTAACAAGCTAATGCATTTTTTAACAAGTTGAGATCATATAAAGAGTAAATATTTTATTCTATTTTAATTTATTTTATTTTATTATTAATTATTTAAGAAAAAAATTAAATATTTAGGATATTTTTACACTAAACTACAAAAAATGGGTCCAAATTTCGATTCTTCAATTTCCAAGTGGCCGCCATTTTGTCAAAAATCACCAAAATTTTATTTTACTACGGGCAAGAATAACATCTATGCTGATCATAACCCTATATTTTTTTTAGAAGCTCCTGAGGCCGGATTTGTGGCCGCCAGCACCATGCCTTTTTGAGGGCCAGCGGCGGTGCCTGCATCATCTATGGACAGCCCTATATCGCGGCGAAAATTTTTTTTTATTTTCTTTCATTCATTACTAATTCAATAAAAAAAACAAAATTCAAATATCTTTTTGCGTTTCAAATGAGAATTTTTTCAAAAAAAGGTCGAAAAACAGCAAGCTGAAGGAGAATAGGGCCTTAACTTGTTAAAAAATGAATCAGCTTGTTAAAATGTTTTATACAGGTTTAATTTTGCAACATTTTTGCTGATAAATTATGTCCGCCTCGCGCGGAGATATGTCGTTGAATCGCGACGGAGATATGTCGTTGCAACATGGCGGAGACATGTCGTTTTAGATCGACATGCACCTCGCGCAAAAGATATGTCGTTTGTAACCTGGAGGAGTCTATCTAGGAGTACCCCTATGGAACTTGAGATGGGCTAATCCTGCGTTGCGGACGTTACATTCGAACGCAAATTTTCTTGTTAAAATTGACACAGCTGGCGTTCACATTGGTATATTTTAATGAAATTTTTCAATGCAGTTCTCTGGGAGTACTTAAAAAAAGGGTTAACTGTTTTTTAAAGTTATGCTTACTTTAAGTTCCGTTGCGGACGTTACAAAGTCGACCTTGCTGATGTGAATTTAAAAAAAAATTAATAATAAAATAAAATAAATTTAAAAAAACAAAATAAAATATTTACGCTAATTTGATCGCAACTTGTTAAAAAATGTATTAGCGAGTTAAAATATTTTATACAGTTTTTCAATTAACAACCTTTTTGCTGATAAATTACAAAATTTTCGAAAAACCGTTCAAAAATCATTTCTTAATTCCATGTATAACAACAAGTAAAACGCGTAATGTTTTTGCTCTAAATGCTTAAAAAAATTAAATTGGCCGATATTTTGGAAAAACTTGAGAACATAATAAACAATGACAACAAAAGTTGAATTTTTGTAGGAACACATGCACACTTTTAGGCCGTTTTAGAGGATGTAAATGTTCAGATTGTAAAACCTTGTTCCAGAAGAGTTGTTTGGGCAAAAAAGTATGCGAAAAATTCTGATTTTTAAAAGTTATACTCGAAAAAGAGAAAAAATACGTTTTGAAAAAAGTTTTTTAAGAAATACTCCGGAATTCATGAATTTTGAAAACCTTTGTAAAAAGAATTTATTCTGCGGACTATGCTAAAAATTGCCCAGGTAGTTTGCAGCTATCACTAAAACTGAATGAGCTGTTTGCCCAAAACTAATGACACCTTTTTATACACTTGAAAAGTGTATTATAATTTTGCCCAGAAGTTTGCAACGCATAGAAGGAATCATCTCCGACCACATAAAGTATATATATTCTTGATTAAGCTTTGTCCGTCCGTCTGTCCGTCCGTCCGTCTGTCTGTTTCTACGCGAAGCTAGTCCTCAGTTTTGAAGCTATCGAGTTAAAACTTTGCGAGTGCTTTTTTACTTCACGCTGTATGGTCGGAACTGACCGGATCGGATGACTACTTCTTGTAGCTGCCATACAAATGTTCGTTCGGAAAATGGTTTAGTGAGAAAAACTGTTTTGTTTTCAATATTACCGCTCTCAAACACGGTCAGAAAATAAATTTTAACAAAAAACAATATAAAAAAATATAATTCAAAAAAAATTTTAAATATTAAATTATTTAGAAAAACAAATTTTGTAAAATTCAAGGTTTTTTTCATCTGACTTAAGGGCATGAAAAACTCTGTTTAAAAAAAAAAAAAAAATTAAATTAAAAAAAACCCTATTTTTCCGTTGCGGACGTTACACACAGTGTTCCGATTTTTAGTTTAAATTTTTATATATATATTAGATATATGAGAAATATAATAATACCTTAAACTAAAGAAAATGAAACAAATTTTAAGTTTAGCTCAGCTCAAAATACTGAAACGACTGTTTTCCTTTTTTTACCAATAAAAAAACCATTTTTTAAAAAAATTAATACAAGCAAGAGGTTGGTATAGGTATGACTCTGCCAGAACAAACAAACTACTGTAGAAAAAATTGCTTACATATTTTGAAGCTTGAATATGTATCCTATTGTTCCATTAACATTTGGATTTTGGACAACTTTAAATTATCCAGGCCAATTTTTAAACCAAGGAGGAGTTTAAAAATTGTCGGATTAGCCGACAAATTTGTAATAACTGAGCAAATTTGGGCAAAGATTTAATATCAAGTAAAAAATTTTAAGGAAATTCATGTAAATTGCTAAATTTTGGAAAATGAAAAAAGTTAGCTAGATAGCTTTTAAACGTTCAAAAATCCAAACAAAACTCTTTGTACGATTAGCCCCGCTTTTCTCTTCTTTGGGTTGCTCATCGATCTCGTGATCGGAAAAATTTTGCTAGAAATGAAATCGGAGCACCCAAAAACCTTTAAAACGATACCTCATTTGATTATTTGATTAATTTTACCTCCTTCCTCTCGATAAGTCAGCCCCCACACCTGTGGAACCTAAGCCTGGGAGGGACACGTGTGTCGAGTTATGTCCATCCTGTTATATCTGTAATATCTCGTACAAGATCCTAACCCAAAGATTACAATCCGATGCCAGTCTTAAAAATAAATTCTAAATACTAAAAAAAGGTTCGCTCCAGTTCAAAATTTGTGACTACAAAATCTTTTTTTTTGCAGATAATAAGGAATCCCATTACGTGCCATCATTCTAGACTGTATTAAAAGAACTTATTCAAAATAAATTGTCTCGTTCTCAGGTCTAAAACATACTTCTTTCAACTTTAAGTACTTACGTATTGTTATAAGACTATGATCGTACAAAATCTGCTTGTTAAAAGAGATGTCTTCTCTATTTCAGAATGACCAACTTTTAGTCTCGACTTGACAATAATCTTAGCCTCCATGATTTGCCATTTATCGAACTTTTTATAGGGATATGGGAAAACTCGAAAACGCAAAAACCTTTGACTAGTTAGTTAATAAAATCGTGTAAGGTTAAACCAATTAATTCATTGAATTTTTATTCAAAACATTTGGCCATTTTTTTTATAAAAAACTAATTTAATCTTCTTTTATTGTTAAAAACAATACAAATACAATATTTGGTTTACAAAATAATACTTTACGTTTAGTTGTTGCTTCTATCAAGCGTTTGCCTCTCACTCTCACTTCACTCAAAACGAGGAAACAACTTTGCCATACAACGCACAGAAATCACCATCAAGTTCTTTCAGTTACACAGAGAGAGTTATGTGATGGTATCTATGAGATATTTTCTAGATATATGTAGGTATGTATGTATGTGAGTGTGTGCGTGTGTATGCTTGTGCGAGATTCGATAGAATTCGATAGATCAAGAGGTTAGTGTGTAAATTTTGGAGTAGAGTTGTTAAGTATAATTGAAAAGCGTTTTTTTGTTTGAATGCCTGACTAGAGCTAGATCCTTTATCAACTATATAATGCATTTCGTACTGATCGGTAAGCGTTTCACGAGTGCAACCGCGTGCTTTAGGCAAAGCATTTGCAACTTTGGCTGGGTGCAATTTCCATTTCCATTTGGTTTTGGCTACAAAAATACGTTTTCCACGCGCTGCGTTGAAGCCCTAAAACTGGACTCGGAGTGCGTGCTTGTGCGCGTGGGAGTAGGTGTATATATATATATATATGTATGTATATGCATGTATATAGGTAGAAATATAATTTGGTTAATCTGATTCTAAGCCACTTTAAAGCGCCGCCTCAGCAACAGTTCACCAGCGATTCGTATAGAACTGATTGATGCCCAGCACATGCTTCTCCTCATGGTACTTTTGCAGGATATGTGTTATGACCGAGGTGGTGTCGTTATCGCCACGCCACACGCGTATCGCATGCTCGTTCTCCAGAATGGCCAGGAAAGCTGTTGAAAGAGAGCAGTTAAATGGCAGGCCTAAGCTCAAGCGCCACCGCCGCTTACCCAAAAAAGTCTTTGGATTGCTCAGAGTCATTTGCACCTGTGGCATTTCGAGTATAACTTTCAGTATGGGTGAATCCGGTGCCAGACCCTCACGCAACTCGATGACACTGCCCGTGCGATTCTCGCACAGCCATTCACAGGCTGAGGCTTTGTTGTTGCCCGTCTTTTTTGAGGGCAGCCAAGACGGCAGTCTCCTCAAAACCCATTTCGGTAAGAGATTCAACAATCTCATCACTGGGTGGAGCATCACGATGACTATAGATGCGCACAATTTCCATAAGAGCAGCTGTATTCTCCACAGTTTCCTACAAATCAGATTTTTAGTACGAGGAATCTTAAGGGAAACCCTTTACTTAGTTACATTATTGGTCACAATGGACGAAGGTGAAATGGAGGAGACACTCTGCTGCATATTCATGGCGGGTGGATCTTGAGAAGCCTCTTCGTTTTGGTTTTGTATTAACCACTCCAGAGTGGTGGAATAAATGCCATTGTTGGTTTTGAGGGCAAATGCAGCCAGTTCTCTTTTAAAGCCCATGTCCACCAGACACTGAAGTGTGTCGGCCTGATGATTACGCCGATTAATCAGCCGCTGCTTTAGCATGGCTATCAAACGAGGAGCATACGGTCCAGCACCAATCACAGCCGCCGAAGCCTGGGCCAGCGAAATTAAAACCTTGCGCACATCGTATTGGATCTGAAAAGGGAATAAATCTTAAGAGGGAATCTCACACGGGCAGATGCTACTCACATTCGACTGCTGAAAGATCTCGTTGATATCTATGGTGGGCAGCGAACTGAGATTTGTAACCACATAACGTGTGGCAGTATCCACCAGCTGCTCATTGGGTCCGGGCACCTCTCTGGTGCGTGACACTGTCTGTGGCAAAGTATTCCTTCGCGGGGATAAAATAAAGGTCTCATTATGACGCACCTGCAGCTGAGCCAAAGTTTCCGCTTCGTTTAGCTCGCCGCCATAAAACTCCGCTCGGTACAGACGATAACGCGGATTCAGATGACGCACATCGGGCGCAAAAAGCTGTATGGAGTCGGGATCATCGCTTAGCTCCAGTATCACCTCGCTTTTCAAATCATTTAGGCGCTTGTTGACATCCGTCTTAAAGACCAGCACCCGGGAGCTGGGACAAATGACACGCACAGTGATGGTTTCGCCTGTAGGCTTGGCACTGCCCTCCCCATCCACGCCCGTTGTAGAGTTCGAATTGAGTCGATTGGAATGGCATGTTTTTCTATGGCAAGAGATTGGTTAGGAAATGCCAGAGCACGGGACAACCACCACTTACCTGAGAAATAAACTGCGCAGTTTTTGCATAGTTCACATGCAGCAGTAATAATCCAACGGAAAATTTCGAAAATTGTAGGAAAAGAAAACAATTAACAAATATTCTCGAGCGGGGGCAAACATTTATTCCCATTTGGCAACTTACGCATTTGCCTGCCCCGTCTCCAGCTGCAGGCGACGTCTGCGTGCCGGTGGGGGTGTCCTTACAACGCAGCCACCGCCACCGATTTCCAAAACTGCATCCGTTTGGGTCTGCATCTCCGTGGTATGCGGCAACGGCAACGAGACCGTACTGAAACTGAGACTCTCCACATCGCTGGCGCTGCTGACTGTCTGTTGACTGCGGGGACTGGAACTGACACTAGTCTGGGAATGGGGCTCGCGCTTAGTTCTTCGTCTTAACTTCTCCAAAAACCAGGGTATCATTTTCAGGGTGACATTTTCGCAGGTCGTTAAATCGCATATTTTTTTAATTAGCCGCAAAACAAAATAGAATCGAAATCGATAAGACAAGACGTTGTTGTTTTTGCTGTAGGCGGGGGGGGGGGGGGAAAGAATGAGGAAGGAAGGGTACAAAAATCTTTATGAAGAAGCGCTATCCAAATTAAAGGGTAAGGCTGAGTACGGTCCAATATTGCTCATTAACAACGGATTGTTGGACGTCTCGTTCAAACGCCAGTTACCTAACGTTGACGTGCCACTTTATTGAAAATTTCGGCTAAAAACGGTAGTTCAGCCACACAGCCGTTATTGACCAAACCAATCACGCAGTGACAAGATTGCAGGAACTATAAAAGGAATTTGCCTGGACTTTGACATTCTTAATAAAGTGGTAACTATCGTAACGGACAACGCACTCGAAAAGGCCTGTGAGAATTTACAAAAAAAAGCACCTGGGTTGTTATGCCCATTCATTAAATTTGATGTTCAAAGCACGCTGCTAAATGATGTGCAAGATGTTTTAAAAAGGTTAAGAGCATTGCACTTATTTTAAAAGCAGTGCGATTGCGTATGCAAACAAGAGCTGACAAGGCGTTGAAAAGCCGATAAACAAAAGGAGACCACGTGGAATAGGATTATATGAAAGAGAATTTTACGTCGAGAGGCGTAGCGGAGTTTTATAAAATTGAGGCACAGTAAGTGAGGAACAATTTCTAATTGACATCGACAGTTAGGCAATTGAAACGGCAACGGGAATACGTCAGCTGCCAAAAAGTAACGGTATCCTTAATATACCCACAGTGCAGGGCCTTTTAATTCAAATGGATACACTTAAGCCGCAAATGAAGACGAGTGTAGGGGCTGACACTTGCTTGTTTTTAACAAATCAATTGAGAAGCAGACTTTACCCCTATGAATCTAGAACTGCTACGAGGATGACAACGATTCTCGATCCAAGATTTAAAAGGAAGGATTTTACAATCCGATGAATGCAGAACAAGCAGTAGCAGCGTTGGAAATGACTTGACTTTCGTCTTCAAGATGTGCAGAACCAATGTCCAAATGAGGAACCGGCCGCCGAGAAAACACACCCCTCTGATTTGTACGGATTTATGGCCGAAAAAGTCAAAAATAAGCCAAGAACTTGGAGATCGATGCAATAATCGAAATGCGGCAATATTTCGAGCAACAGAATGCGCATCAGAAAATAGATCCGCTCGAATACTGGAGGGTAAATTTTTTTAATATTTTACATTTCTTCTTGAATAACCCTATTTTTCTTACAGGTTAATGAAGTTCAATTCAGCAATCTTGCGCAGTGCGCGTTAAAATATTTATGTATACCTGCGACATCTACTGACTCGGAAAGGACTTTCAGCAAGGCAGGACAAATCGCGGACGAAAAGAGATCTCGACTTAAACCTAAAACTTTGAACATGCTGTTGTTTTACAGAAAAACCAGTGGATTATTAGTTAAGATATAGATATCGATTAGATAAGTAAGATAAGTAAGAACTGAACTGAACTGAACTGAACTGAACTGAACTGAAGTGAACTGAACTGAAATAATGTGATTCCATTTTTCTTTATGATTTCGTTAAAATATGTATTAAGATTATGCTTTTTTATTTGTTTCTGAAAATATTGTTGTTGTTTTTTGTTTGAATAAATATAAGTTTATAATAAGTTTCATAAAAACAATATTTTAATTAATATTTGGAGGGTTTTATGGTATATATTCATAAATTGAAGAAAATTTCGATGTTTTTAGCGAAATTTCGAGGTTTTAGCAAAATTTCGATGTTTTCGCGAAATTTCGATGTTTTAGCGATATATCGATGCTTACAAACATCGATGTTGAAAACATCGATGTACTCACTATCGATGTTTTGCATCCAAAGGAGGGTAAGCGGAAGTGGGGGTAGGGAATAGGGTACCAAATCCGATAAGTGGACATAGTAGAAGAGCTCGGGCAAACTCATTACCTTGGAAGAAGTTCAAACAGCTATAAAAAAACAAAATTGAACAAAGCACCAGGAGAAGATCGTATACCAGCTGAATTCTAGCTAACTAATGAGTTTAACCGGCTATTTTCCGAAGCATCCTTCGCAGAAAGTTTTAAAAAAAGTATAATATTCCCCATTTTCAAAAAAGATAACTTGACGGGGTTACCAACAACAGGGGTATATCTATATATATAAATGTGTACGCACGACTGATATGGTGACATATTATCAACGCCCAGCCTAAACGGCTTATCCTACAGGTTTGAGATTTGGCATAGACCTTCGTTTAGTTATGCAGGCGCGCACTAAGAAAAAGAATTTGGACAATTTTTGACCAATCTTCTGAAAAGGCCAATTAAAGGTTTGTATGGGGTCATAACGGTTGTTCCGCTCAGGCAATGTTGTGAAAAAGTTGTTTCGCAGAGAACGCGATAGAGAGTGAGAGCGCGCTGAGTGCGTGTATATGTACGTGTGTGTTTTTTTCACAAAACAAGCAATAAATTAAATTGAGAAGGTCCTCATCCAATTGCATTGAATCTTATGGCACATACAAAACACATCGATAGCTTTAACAATATGTTGACAGTATATATCACAATACAGTAGTTAAAATTTCACAAAGCTAGAAGCCAAAAATTGTGTGTGTGTTTTTTCTGTCAAATGCACAACAGACACAGCCGTCTTTTGTTAGAGGTGAGATCGGAAAAGTGATGGCACACATGTCGTGAGCAGTTTTCTTAAAATTAGTTGTCTCCTTACCTCATTTGCGAGTCTTTGTTAATAAACTAGGCTGTGAGTTGATAATCTAAGAGATTTATATCGATTGAAACTCCTAAAAATTCATAACATTTCATAACATTTCGCAATGAAAAGTGTGTTTGAAAAATAAAAAAAAAGTATTGCCGAAATAGCTTATTTTTCAATTAAACTTTTTGCAGACAAAAAATAAGACGGCAGCGGGAATTGTGACCTTCATTAAAAATATTTTTATTTTTTTCCGATTTTAAATAAGAAATGTTAAATATGCTTCTAATATTTTCCGTTTTTAAGAAATGAATTTTCCCTGTTTTAGTTGCCGCATAATAAAGACACATAGGTACACATGTTTAAACAGTTACATATCTCATACTGCGTTGATTTACATAAATTGATCAGAAAAGAATATTCTGGAGATCTAATATAAAACAAATGTATATAGGTGCGCTCTTATAAATAAAATGTCCCTTGACCATAAATTCACTACATAGTCGTTCTGAAGAAGAATATACTATAGTCTGTTCGGCATTCAGAAAACAGGAAGGGAATAATTTGTAATTCTGGAATTTCCGCGCGACTTAAAAACTTGGTTGTGTCCCTTAGTCAGTTATCTCAATCCTAAACGGACCCAACTGGAACACGCTGTACCAATTTTTAAAAGAGGCTTCTGTCTATAGGCAGAGCATTATAGCAGAATATTTCTGATTAATCGTATATTTTATTCTATTTACCATGTACGTTTTCTAAAGAAAAGCTGACGGCTACAAGCCATAGCTAAATGTATTATTGTTATCTATTTATTAATTTTTGTTAATCAAAAACTGTAAACTCTGTATTTAAAAAAAAATAATGAAAAAATAAATAACCTACTACTACTACTATTATATTCAGGCCTCTTCCCTTTTCGAAATTCTATTGATTGGAACTGGTAGGAGCTGTGGTTTCAAAGCTAAGTTTCAAGAATTCGGGAGGATCTTTTTGTCAACAAGAGGGTCAAATTGTGTTTTTGAAGGCGAGTACATTTAACAATTCCGATTCCGCATGATTTGATCGGAATTGAAAGCGGGAATATGCCTAATTATTTATTTATTATTCCAGTGCCAATGTTAAGCTAAGTTTACACAGTTTGACTAGTTTTTAGAAAATATTGATGAAAATTTGGCATAATTGCGGCTTTGTCAGGTCTTCAAACGTATATTAAACTTCAATTCACTAATAATTTGTTCAAATATGGCCAAAAAGTTCTCCCATTTAGCCAAATTCGTTCATTAAAATTTCTTAAAAACTGGTCAAATTATTTGCCAGTGTGAACTTAGCTTAAGTGTTGCCAAACGTAAGCACTTCGAAATAAACGTAAACGTAAAGAACTTCGAAATACACTAACAGTGTCACCGCGAGCAGCCGGAATACGCAGAACGCCCGCTAGTGTTGAAATAAAAAGAAAAGAAAATGATATGAAGAAAGTGAAAACGGTGGCAAAATCAAAAATACACAGATAATTAAATGAATTAATTTCTGTGCATTGGCCGGATTAAGCCGAACACAAATGAATAGGCCGACTCGCATTCGAATGCTGCCAAATTACAACATACATACACACATGTATACATACCACACATGCATACACATAACGAAATTTCAATTTGTTTGAAACGGAAAAACGTTGCCGTAAATTGTTAAGGGCAGCCAACACAACAAGCGAGTGCGAGTGAGTGGGCAAAGGGAAACCAGAAAGAGAAGACCCAGCGCAGGTAAGCAAAAAAAAAACAAAGATAAAAGTTATATTCCCCCTCATTTGCGTGAGCGTGTTTGTGTGTGTGTATGCGTGGTAGCTGCCTGAGCGTTATACCTGCATTTGGCAGGCAAATTCATTTCGTTTGTGCTCTTCATTGTTTATGTTTGATTTCTTAACAATTAGTTGGCACTTTTGCATGCAACATGCAAGACGTCCAAATCAGAATTACGCATTTGTTTATTTCGTAGCGAAAAAAAGGCAAAGACTACGTGCGTGGATTAGTGTGACCAGCTAAAGCAAAGCTTTTATTGTTGTCAGTTTTCTCATATGTATATATACAGGGTTGCCCATATTCGACGACTTAATGACATACCGCGTTTGAAGCGTCAGTCCAAGCAGATTTTTACCATGAAACAATACACGCTACGCGAGCGCTCTGAAATAGTTGAAATTTACATTCAACAGAACAAGTCAATTGTGAAAACTCAACGTGCTTTTAAAAAATTAAAAAATGTGAAAAGTGCGCCTTCTAAGAACACCATTAAGCGTTTATACGAAAAATTTTCGACTGTTGAGGCTCTTTCTAATCCGAAGAGGCCAAATAAAAGTCGACCAAGGCGATCGGCCGAGAATATCGCTGCCGTACGAGCCAGTCTTGAGAGGTCCCCAAGAACATCCCAAAAACGCCGTTCTCAGCAGTTGGGCATGGCTCTGTCCACTTTACAACGGATTATTCGCGTTGATTTGCAGCCAAGGACCGTAGAAGAGCTCAAGGACAACATTCGTGAAGAAATAGCCGCTATTCCGGCCGAAAAAAAGGGCACAATACGCCATCAACGCCAGAGGCGGCCATTTGAGAGATATCATATTCAAAAATTGATGTAAACAAATCTACTTGGAACAAATTAAATGATTAAGATTGCCAACCGCCAAATTTTTATTTTTTCTTTGATTTTAAAAAAAAAAAACATGGGTCCGTCGAATATGGGCAACCCTAACGGTGCCTGTTGTGTTTTGGAGGGGAAAAAAAAAACTTCTTATCACACACAAAGAGCGAATTGTTGTTTATTAACATTGATAAATAATTTCAGCATTTTATTAAGCGCCGAGGTCGAGCAACAGCAGCAGCGGCAACATTTGTAATTCCATTTTGCTACCCCGCCAAGAAGGAGGTGCAAATAAGAGAAACTTAATTATTAAAAATATATAAACCAGAAATTTTAAGGTCTAGCCTAGGTGAGTGCAGACACCGTTAACGATTACAGTGAATCAAAAAAGTAATGGCATAGGCTGAAATTTTGTTAACTCTGAAGCTAATATCTAAGCTCTCTACTTAAGGTCAAAAGATAGCCCAGGCTACTCTTAATAAACAATCATCTCCAAAAGCATAGTTTTATTTGTTTACATGTGAATTTCGTTGAGCCATTACATTTTTGACTCACTGTTTAAAGAGATGAGTCAATCTTTTATTTACCCTCTCTCTCTTTCGCAGTAACTAATTTTAAGCACAACTTTACATACAACAAACAACATGTGGAATTCCGAACCAACAACACATCGCCAACAACAGAATGGCAACTCTACCTCGTCTAGCGGCCCCGCCAAACAACTCGGCATGACCTCGGCCATTAGTTTGGCCGAACCCAGGCCAGAGGATCTGCAGCGTACCGATGAGCTGCGCGGCTCTTTGGAGCCGTACAATGTTTTTGAAAGTCAAGATGAACTAAACCATCGCATGGAGATACTGGCTAAGCTCAACACCTTGGTCAAGCAGTGGGTCAAAGAGATATCCGTGAGCAAAAATATGCCCGAATCGGCGGCAGAGAAATTGGGTGGCAAGATCTACACATTTGGCTCCTATCGTCTGGGTGTGCATCACAAAGGAGCCGATATAGATGCCCTGTGTGTTGCACCGCGGAACATTGAGCGAAGCGATTATTTTCAAAGCTTCTTTGAGGTTCTCAAGAAGCAACCGGAGGTCACCGAGTGCCGTTCTGTTGAGGAGGCCTTTGTGCCGGTTATTAAAATGAATTTCGATGGCATTGAAATCGATTTGCTATTCGCCCGACTCTCGCTCAAGGAAATACCCGATGACTTTGATCTGCGTGATGATAATCTGTTGAAGAATCTGGATCCGCGGTCAGTGCGCAGTCTGAATGGTTGTCGTGTGACGGATGAAATACTGGCTCTGGTGCCCAACATTGAGAACTTTCGTCTGGCTTTGCGTACCATCAAACTGTGGGCCAAGAGTAAGTATGGTTGAGCTATGGGATTAGTCCTTTTTTAAGCAAAATCTTCTTTCAGAGCACGGCATCTATTCTAATTCGTTGGGCTACTTTGGTGGTGTCACCTGGGCCATGTTGGTGGCCCGCACCTGTCAGCTATATCCGAATGCAGCAGCTGCCACTTTGGTGCACAAATTCTTTTTGGTCTTTTCGCGCTGGAAGTGGCCCAATCCGGTACTGCTTAAGCATCCGGATAATGTGAATCTAAGATTTCCGGTAAGTATTTGTATTTGTTTCGTAGAGATAACGAAATTCTTGGAACGCCATGACAGACCAAATGAGATTAGACAAGCTGAATTACTTAAATATAATATAACTAGCACATAACCCGTCGCGCTTCGCTGCGCCTTTGACCGTATAGAACCAATATCAGCCCACATCCTTCCCCCATCCCACCCACTTCCCGCCCACATCCCACCAACTTCCCATTCACCCATTCCTATTACCACCCACTTCCAAAAAACGGCAATCCCGCCCACATCCCATCCACTTCCCAACATCTTCCCTGTCCCGAGTTTTAAGTCCATCAGATAAAAAATGTTTATTATTTTGCATGCTGAATTTTCCGGTCATTTTTACTCCCGGGGTCGGATTTTCCATCATTGGAAAATCACACTTCACATTATTTCGCATTTTATTCTTACAAACCGAGTCTCAAGTCAATCGGATGAAAAATAGTTATTTTCCCTGTAGAATTTTCTTGGAATTTGCATGCCTGGGGGCGGAATTTCCGTCATTGGAAAATCATGCTTCAAATTAATTCGTATTTTATCGTTCCAAAGCGAGTTTTTAGACAATCGAATAAATAAACGTTTTTTTTTGCATGAATTTTCTGTGAATTTCATCACTCCACATTGGGCCAGCGAGCCGATTTTTCGACGAAAATTAAACTTTTAAAGCTAGGTTCTTGAAATTTGGTACAAATGATAGTGTCGATGCACATAAAAATATATCTAAGTTTCAGACCGATCTGACCACGCCTTCCCTAGCCGCCCATATGAGATACGTTTCATCTTATTGATACTTGTACGGTAATTAATAATGCTAGCACTCGTCAAACTCAACAAATGTTTTTAATTCATTTTTTTAACACTTAACCTTAATATTAATAAGTAAAACATAACAATGCATTCAAAATGACTATAAATAAGTATTTTACAATTAAAAATCTTCCTAAAAGGCGTCTTCTACATCAATATTTATTGAAAAAGGATTTTCTGGGTCAGAATCTGAATCGCAATCACTATTGTTAGCATCAGAAACGGAAACATTGTTATTATTGTTCATGTTACAAAAATATAGCAAGTTTGGTGATTTCAAAAGTTCGATTACGTCTGCTGGTAGGGGTAGTTTATTTTGCTGACCCAATCTTTTTGTTAGATAGGTGCTCAACACAAGAGGATCTGAGGAGTCCATTGCTCTGTGGAAAACGTCTGCCATGTTGTTCTGCCGTGTATTCTTTCGAGCATGTAACCTCCTGTTACTCTTATAGTATTTGTTGCGAGCCTCTGAGGCGTTCTCGCCAAGAACACCTAATGGAAGGTGTTATGCTTCTATTATTTGGTAGCCGTGCATTAACACTTTATGGACTGTTGCCGACATTGGAATCCATGGATACAAGGACATATATGTCATATATTTCATCCTTTTTCTCCGTGCTTAAGTCGAATTCTTTCAGTTCATCATAAATCCAACTCGAAACGGCAGATGCGCTACGATTGTTTTGTATGTAGATATCAAGCAGTTCCTCATAGGCGAACTCAACCACAGCTACAATATTAGGGATTTATACACATCGGAGCAAAATTGAGCAAAAAAGCTTTTTAAAATTAGTTTATATACACTTTGCACTATAATGACACATAATTACTTTTTGGCACAACTTGGCACAAAATTAGTTATAATCCACAACAGACGGGTTAGCAGGTTAGCTTTTTTCTACTTTTGGACAACACAAATAAACGCACACAAAAAACACATTAACAAACATGAACAAAATATTTTTTAATACAAATATTCCGCATACCTTAGTCTTTCTTTTCCATAATTTTAGTGAAAATTGTTTAAACCACAATAATTTTGGCACGCTCGCAAGTAAACAAAAACTTTCCCGCTCTTTATAGTTTCGCACGCATGCAATCAAACAGCTGACTTTGAAGGGCTGCCAAAATTTCAGGGATGCATTAAAACAATTAAAATCTTTTGATTCATTTTAGTCAAAGTATATACTATTCAAATTTTATTATTAAAATAGGTTTTACTTTCTATAAAAAATTGGAATTTTCGTCGAAAAATCGGCTCGCTGGCCCAATGTGCACTCGCCGGGATCAGATTTTCCATTTTTTTCATATTTTTCAATTTCATTCAGTGAAACCGAGCTTCAAGCCAATCGGATGATAAATAGTTTTCTTTTTCGCAGAATTTTCCGGAAATTTTCCAACCGTCGGGTCAAATTTACCGACATTGGAAAGTCCCATTTCAAATTAAACCGAATTTTAAGCCAACCGAATGAGAAATAGATACATTTCATGCAGAATTTTCCGGTCGTTCTCACTCCTGGGAGCGGATTTTCCGACATTGAAAAATCACATTTTGAATTATTTCGTATTGTGTCCTTACAAACCGAGTTTCAAGCCCATCGGATAAAAAATAGTTTTTATGCTGAATTTTCCGACCTTTAGGGCGGTTTCCACGGCTTGCGAAATGGCCGCGAAATGAAAAACTCCATATAAAAAAAACTGCTGCGTAATTTGTTCGTGTGGCCGTTTCATATTCGGTTTTCACTTATCGCAAAAAAGCTTACGTTTGCCACTACGTTATGTTAAAACAATAACGTAGCTTTAAGTGCTGTTAACGCATCTTTTTTGTGGAGACGCAACGAAAATAGGTTTCGACTCTAATTTGTGCGGGAAGAGGAACAATAACATCAAATTGAAAATGAGCGAGGCTAAAAAGATTTTGGCAGAAAACGTTGCCTAATGGCAATATCTAGAGCGTTCCATGGAAGAGTCACACAGAAAATGTCGGATGAGTCAATTACCGACGTTCAATTGGAGATTACTGAGCTCATACTGCAGCTTGTAAAATGGAATAATGATAAGAACAATTATTGTGTTATTTATATCATTTAATAATAATAATTTATTCAAATAGCACACAGAATATGTTCAATGCGATGTTGTTGTTTATAAGTCCGCGGGCTCATTTAACAGTGCTAAAATAAACACAAGGTTTCTTTGAATCGCTTATCGATAGAAAAGAGGGTCTTATCGTGTTAATTGCAGCGGCTTAGCAGACTCTGTTAAGGATTTGCGTAATATCAACTTTTTCACGAGAGATTTTTCGCAAGCCGTGGATACCACCCTTTTGGGTCAAATTTTCCAACATCAAAAAATAATATTTCAAACTATTTCGTATTCCATCCTTACAAACCGAGGTTGAAGCCAATCGGAAGAAAAATAATTTTTTGAATGCAGAATTTTTCGTCCATTTTCCACGTGGGCTCCGTCTTAGTACGCACCTTCACCACTAACAGAATTCCTGTCCAAATTACAGCCCTCTATCTCTTACCGTTTAGGCTGTGCGATGATTGCCAATGAGTCAGTGAATCAGTCAGTCAGTCGCAGTACACTCTTCTTTTTATAGATATAGAGCGAAGCCAAAAAGTGAGAAAGTATTGGCAAAGACCAATATAATCTCTAAGATGCCGAACGTTCGTACAAAGGTTTTGCAATATGCAGCTGTTTTTTTTTTTTTTGGCGCCGAAAATCGCGCTCTCTCCGCTCACACAAAGTTGAGAGCGTAAAAATCTAAAAATAGAATGCACTTGCTTGTGTGAGTAATGCTTGAGAATACGT
This sequence comes from Lordiphosa stackelbergi, assembly GCA_018904235.1. Classification (NCBI taxonomy): domain Eukaryota; kingdom Metazoa; phylum Arthropoda; class Insecta; order Diptera; family Drosophilidae; genus Lordiphosa; species Lordiphosa stackelbergi. The sequence goes on along the minus strand of JAEIFU010001958.1, from coordinate 25,935 downwards.
GAGCACACTTACAGTCGTCGGCTGTCGCTGTATGCGTACAAAAACGCGGCTGGCTCTAGAGCGCTCTTTCTCTCTCTGGCTTCTGGACAAAATTTCAAGAGAGCCAAAAGTCCCCAAAAAATCCTGTGCAAAAAAAATCGTATGGCGTTACTCATCTTCATATTCTAATGTCTTTGGTATTGGTGTGTAAAAACCTAATCGCTTTCTGCTCTTTTGGTCTAAGCTTCGGCGAGCGTTCGGGTCGTGTACGTGTGAATAGCGAAATGTTTTCGCCACTTGGGAGGAACCAAGGGCTATCGCTAGTAGAGAGATATTCAAATTCCATTCAAACAATTCAGCATTTATTTGAGCATCTTCATCTTTATAATAGATTAATCAAATTTTTCTTTTTCCAGGTCTGGGATCCACGCGTAAATGCCTCGGATCGTTATCATCTGATGCCCATTATAACGCCCGCATATCCACAACAGAATTCCACATTTAATGTGTCTGAATCCACTAAGAAGGTCATATTGACCGAATTCAATCGCGGCATGAACATCACAGACGAAATTATGCTTGGCCGCATACCCTGGGAGCGTCTTTTTGAGGCGCCAAGTTTCTTTTACAGATATCGTCATTTCATTGTTTTGCTGGTAAACTCGCAAACGGCAGACGATCATCTAGAATGGTGTGGCCTGGTTGAGTCCAAGGTGCGTCTGCTGATTGGCAATTTGGAGCGCAATCCGCACATTGCCTTGGCTCATGTCAATCCCAAGTGTTTTGAGTTCAAAAAGGGGCAAAGTGCCAACAACTCGCAGAATAATAGCGGCAATGAGGACGACCTAAAGCAGCAGCAACAGCCAGCAAATCAATCCGCAGCCTCGGTAACCTCGGCGCCCTTCTGTTCCATGTGGTTTATAGGTCTGGAGTTTGAGCGTTCGGAGAATCTCAACATAGACCTCACCGAGAGCATACAGAACTTTACGGAGCATGTGATTATGCATGGCGTAAGTGGACATTAAATCACAAAACACATTTAATTTGACATAATTAATTAATGGTTTTAAATTTAAGGTCAACATCAAAATGCTCAAGGAGGGCATGTCTATTGATGCGCGTCATGTGAAGCGCAAGCAGCTGTCACTCTATCTGGATGCCGATTTTCTTAAGCTGGAACGCAAGTCCATGGAGAATCACAATAATTTCAATAACACGCTGCTGGCTAATCGCAAACGTCTCTCCACGGAGCTGGCACAGTCCCAAGACCCACTGCCACCGGGTCAACAGCAGCCACCAGCAGCCGGACGGGGAAGGGATAGTGGAGCCAAGGTGCACAGATTAAGTGAATCGGTAATTCTGACCCATTTCTAAAAATGGAACCAAATTAATATTACCTTTTTGTTTTAATTATTTAGCTAACTGAGGAGAATTCAAATACCTCCAGTGATTTGGGTGCTGCCACGCCTACCACGCCCACAGCGGCACAAATGAATGCTCCCAATTTCAAGGCAACAGCCAAAAATGGCTCCGACTCTGGCTGCCAAATGGATACCAGCTCCGAGCAAGACCCGCAGCAGCAACAGCAGCAGGCAGCCTCGCATAACAATGGCAGCAGCAGCAACAACACAACGGAGGTGGCCTGCTCGTGACAACCGCCAATATTACAGCCACCACAACAACCGCCGCCTCCGCCACCGCCGTTACCGCCCGCGGCTCCTCCTCATCATCATCATCATCAGCATCAAAAGTTTAGAAAGAACAATAATGCAGCTGCAGCGGCAGCCTCAAATAGCATTTTCAATCAGCGTTCGATACTGCATGCGGCTTCGAGTCTATCGGCTGCTCTAAGCATAACGGGACACAAGCGCAAACAGCAGACCACAACAGCGGCAGCAGTTGCTTCCAGCAGCAGCAGCAGTGGCGGCGGCGGCGGCAACAACAACAACAATAATTTCTGCTATTACATTGATGATGATGATGACAACCAACCACAAAAGCAACCACCTACACCCACGCAACAACAACAATCGCCAGTTACTGCAAGAGCAACAACAACAACAACAACAGCAGCAGCAAAGGCAACGACAATTTCTTGTAAGTTGTTTCCATGTTCACATTATCATTCATTCCTCCTCTCCTTATCGATCTATCTCTCTGTGTACTCTTACGCCGTATTCCTATTTTTTTCCATATTTTGACTTGAGACTGTTTTGTACCCTTAACTCTTACGTATTTCTAGCTAATATTTCGTATTTCGTAAAGAAAACGCTTCAATAAATTTTTTACAAAAATAAAAATAAATGCTAAAAAAAAACTAAAAAAAAAAAAAATTACAAAGAAAAAAAAACTGAGAAAAAAAACATTTTGGTATTTTTATTTTTTCAAAATTACAGAATTACTTCAACTTATTATTAGTTTATTAAAATAACAAACTTTAAATTTTTATATATTTAAAATTTGGGCTTAAAAAATACAATATTTATTTCTTAAGATTACGTGGGGGGAATTATTAAGCAACCAAAGTGTTGAAATTAAAGAAAACTGAATTTATTTTGAAAATTCAAGGTGGAACGAATTAAATTATTATTTTAAACTTGTTCAAAAGTGTTCAAATTTGTGGGCCCTCTTTGATTGTGGCTTTAGAAAACTTGCTCCCACTTTAACTAGAACAAGGTTTAGACCAGATTTGGTCTCTAATCGCAGAAATTATAAGAATTATAAATTATAAGGCTTACTAAATTAATATTCAGGCATGTTCCAGATTTCACTTGAGAAAAATCGAATGTGGTACATGCTTTCGTTTCTAATAATAAAATCTGTGCAATTGGTATCAAACCTCACATCCTACTGCCTACTTATAGTTTTACGAATTTAACATTAATTATTTGAAACCGGTTTACTACGTCAACTCTATACAATAACTACTGTACCACATTCGAACTCGATAAATCTTGTTGAAAGTGAAAGCTGCAACAGGCCTGTATAAAAACGGTCTCCCATTTCCACCTTCTCAAACATTTTGCTAGTTTTAATCTGTTTTTGAATCAAAAATGACCTCGAAATAGCAAAATGTTTATCAAAATGAAATGGGGGGTACGGTAGATGGTGTTAAGTAAACTTTAAAACAAAAATATTGAAGAACTCCGACCAATTCAATATGGTTTCAAAGCGTTTTATCATCAGAACATGACCAAGTATAAATGTGAGCGTAGCCTAGCCTTAGAACGGGTACTTCAAAACGGTTTTAAACTAACCCGGAATACTGAATTTTTTCTATGACCCGAGCCACTTACATTCTGAATATGACTTTGATTACTTAAAATTGACTAAACCATAAACCGAGGCTCGAACTATAACCTTTGGAAAAAAATAACTTCAATATATTGCTCACTTTACTTTAGGACTGGCATAACTCAAAAAGTTTGATTTTGAGTCGATTTAGCCACGAGAAAATAGTTCCTTTCTATCAAAAATATTGAAAATTAAAAATGGTCAATGAAAAGTTGAACTGAAAGCCGAAAGATTTTTGAGCAATATCGACGGCAGAACAACTGAGATATGATGATCTTGCACTAACATGATAATAAACCATGTAAAATCAAATAGAACATATTCTCATCTCACATCGAAAGTATAAAAAATATCAATATGAAAATTTTACACAATTTAGAACACGATACAGCGAATATTTCTGCATCAATAGGTCTAAAATTGTATTTTTTGAGTTATGCCAGTCTTGAAGTAAGTGAGCGATATGTTTTCCGAATCCGCGAAATGAAGCTCGAAATTTTAAGCGATAGATTTGAAACACATTTAACAGAAAAAGAAAAAAATAAAAGTTTATGTTCTTTAAAACAGAGATTAAAACTGAAACGAATAACGGTTTGGGTTACGGTTAGTGTTTTGGCCGATCGCTTTTTCCGGTAACGGTTATATTACGGGTTACTGTTAGGGTTACGGTTATTAGCCTTATTCTGTTTCGGGTTACGGTTACGGTTATTAGTATAAAATATTACTTTGACAAATCCCAAAGAATCTCATTTATTCAGTAAATGACTTAGTAATTCTATACAATATTTTCACCATTATTTTCGCCGGTTTTAAAGTTTAACATTATAAGATTTAACTAAAATATAAGAAACTACTTCATTCGCAAAAAGTATCGAGTTAAGTTTAACTAATTAGATAAATATACATTGGTCAACGAATATACTATTTTTCGCTATGTAGCTTCATGTAACAAATGTTTATTCTCAGAAATGACTTAATCGATATTGTAATTACATCTAAATACCATAATAGCATTTAGAGTTTGACTGTCCAAGCAAGTCCGGCGAGGCGTCATTATAAATTTTACTACTGAAAACAAACACTCAACACTTACTTATGTGGGCGGTCTGCTAACACAACTTTTGATAACTCTAAAAGATCTGCAAATATTGTTGCGTTTTTCCCCACCATTCCATTTAGAAACATATTAAATAAAGAAGTGAGATTGTTAACCAGAACTGTTTAATTTTTTTGCATGATACCGGTAATCAATGATCATATCCGCGTATAGTGCACTGCGAATTTCCGTCAAACTTGAATTGGGGCTTATTTATCTAACAATCAAACATGTTCAATTTCGTACGCACCTTGTGCAGTAAACAAGGTGAAGCCGTCAGCCTCTGCTGCCAATATATGTATGCCTAGGTTCACCTTATTAATTCCACCATGAGCACACATACGACAAAGTGAGTCAGAGTTAGACAGAGTGCTACGCAAAAGCCAAACTGGCAATGTCCTTTGCACTCGTTATAGGAAATTGAAAAACGACCGGCGCATAATAAATAAGCAGCCAACTTTAGTGAATAGACTCATATGTATGTAAAATGTTCATTGTACTAGCAGAGGAAAAACCGAAATAAACCAATATATTTGTTTAGGTTACGGTACTTGTAAAAAAAAGGTTATACGGTTACGGTTATAAGAAAACATTTTTTTTTCGGTTACGGTTACGGTTTCGCATTCAAATTTTAAAGTGTTTTTAGCGGTTACGGGTTACGGTTTTAATCTCTGCTTTAAAACTTTTACACAACCGGTCACCTCTAACAGCATTTGCCGCTAGCTGTGAAGTAAATGGCCATGAAAAAGCTTCTGAAACCTTGCCATTCAGATTCGGCGTCGCAAAGGCTTGGCCCTTTGGGGCTCACGAGCCAAGTATATATAGTTAACGATGGTAAGCTTAGCATGTCCCAGAATCGTTTCCTTCAGTCAAACATTGGTACCTTTTGATTCACCCACGGATAAGAAAATCTGTTACTTTGGTTACCAATGTAAAAGTAAATGAGTTTTGATACGCACCTTAGGGTGCTTTTTTTAAGGCAAAAGTGGAATTTTTGACAGGCCGCCCCTTAACTGATTCTTTTTGTATTGTAGATAATAAAATTTCAACCAAAAAATTTATTTAAGTTATAATGGGCGCGACGAGGCCACAAAGTTTAAACTAAAAATTATCCATTCGTCTTAAAGCTACTTCAAAATAACATTAAAATCTGTGGTACATGACAAATTTGTCAATATTGAACAAAAAGGAAAATCTAATCAAAAACTTTTGAGCCTCTTCGTTCCTATTAAAACATAACTTTTTCAACTAAGGCAGCCTTCACAATGTTCGACACATGAGACATGATAATCTAGTAGGCATGCATTTCATGAAAATCCATAAATTTGACAAATTTAAAGCAGAACAAAAAGCAGGATTACTAGACTATCATGTCTCATATGTCGAACAGTGAGAAGGCAGCCTTAGCGATTATAGTCCTGCCTTTGTTCTGTTTTTCCTAAAATTTTAGTCTTCTCTAATCGCTATTGAGTGGAGCGCGGAGGGCGGAAAGATAACCAAAACTTGCTTATCTTCAGAACCGCTTAACCGATTTGAATGAAGTTTGACGATATACAGGCACAATCATAATTCAGAAAGTTATTTTTTGCACATTTTTATTATCATTTCTTAAAGCTTATACTCAGTCAAACTAAACAGATTTAGCTGGGTGTCAACTCATATAAAAAAAAAAGGTGTCGGAAAGCCAAAATCTTCCGACAGGCCTCCTACGCTCGGTCGAACTCAGACAAACTAAAATTTCCGTTCATACCATCGAAATCTCGTAGTGCCGCTAACTCTGATATATACAACAGCTGATTCAATTCCGATGGGGTGGTAGCAGAAAAATTGTTTGTAATTTTTCCGACACCCACCCGTCGGAATGTCAGCAGCAAAAGCTCGACAAAAATCGTCGATTGGCATGTTTGAAACCAATGGTAAGATTTGCATTGCCCGAGTTCTGCATCTCTTATATCCTACAAAAATCCCTAAATATTTGCAAAAACAATTAACTAAATTGGAAATGCAAACAAATCAGCGCAGTATGACCGTTGCACATTTGTTGGTATTTTGATGAAGGGTGGTGTTTTGGCGTTGAACAGTCACACTGTATCGTCCACTGGGTAACCCATCGGAAAAAAGTTGTCAATTTAACTATTTTTTTATTGAGTACTAAGCTCTAGGCACAAAAAATATTATTAAAATTTTCAATAATTTTTTTCAAGGTGTACATCGATTTCAACTATTATTGTTTTTTGCTGGTTGTTTCCATAAGATGTCCTAACAATGCAATTTTTTTGCAGTGTCATCGGGGAATCATCTTCATATTGAATACCAATAAAATTCGTGAATATTTTTACAAATATATTTTATAATTATCGCGCGGTCAGTTACAACTCACAGAATTGACCAGGAAATTTCCCTTTTTTCCCCTTTTAATTGATTTACAGTGTGCCTAATATGTATAAAATATTAATGAAAAGTACTAATTTAACGTTTAAATTTTCTCTCAGGATATGTTGGAAAAATTATATGTTGTTAGGGACCTCTTGATGAAAAACCCACAAAAAATGTCGGTGTCGCAAAAGGCTGTCACCGTAAAAGAATTATTTGAAAATTTCAATAATTTTTTGGGGCCAAAGAATTGGTAATAAAAATGTGGAAAAATTATTTTTTGAATTGTGCTGTGGGACACTTACAACATATATTAAACCCATCCAAATCAGGGTAAGCGGTTCTTAAGATAAACGGGTTTTTTGATTTATCTTTCGCCCTCTTTACTCTACTCAAATACATTAAAACTTATAATTTAGGAGAGTAATTTCTCATTGAAAAGCAACAACATATTAAATTTAGCGCTACAGGAGTAGAGCAGTGTATGCTTATTCTGCTATGCCCTTTGAATGAGTTGGTTATAAATAATAATTTATGGGGAAATATAAGCCTACTAGCTATCATGGGTAGATTTTCGTTAAGCGCTGGTATTTCTTATTAAATGTGTTTTTCGAACATATTCTTGTCATTCACTTGAAAAAGTCATCCAAAATTATGTAAAAAAAAAAATTTATCTTTTTAATCGCAGGAAACTGATTAAAAATTATAATTTTTATAGGAAAGCAAATTTAAGTTAATTAAGTTTGGACTTTACGACTTTAAGGTTTATGCTTAAATGACAATTTGTTTCTAGAAACGCTTTCCAACAGCATTAAAAGCGAGTTTCTTCTCTACAAAAACATAAAAAGTATTCTGACAAAATACATACTTATAACGTTCTGAGAAATACTCTTTAATGCCCAACTTTAAACTCATTAAGTTTAAGTACTAATTAATTAAATTCTTTTTTTTTAGTACATTTCACAATAACTTTTTATTAAGCTTCGACAAGTTTATTTATTTTTAATTTTGTAGTTTCTTCAATAATTTCTATATTGGTGTCCTGTTCTATACTTCAGGGGTAAACATTGACGAAATTTATATTTATAACATTAACTAACACATCATTCTCCCATATCTTTACAGTGTAAAAAGCTATAACATCTACCAATTAAGGATTAGTTCTCATAGTTATTCTCCTATTTGATTTTCTTGGCATTGTTGCCCAACCAGATGGAAGCCCCAATATTTTATACAAAGTGGTAAGTAGCTTTCACCAAAATTTTCTGCCAGTCTTAACAATTTCTACTTGCCAGGTTTCCATTCAACAAGTCTACACCTTTATGTTTACAATTTCTCATTGGCAAATCATCATCAAAAAAACAAAGAAAACGGATTTCAACATGATGGCGCTTACAAACATACAAAGCATTTCGCTAACATATGACTTAATAATATTTGTTGTACATCTTTTTTACTTCCCCACAGCTGGTATGAGGAGTGCGTAGAGCAGAGAGAGAGAGAGAAAGAGTGAAGAGAGAAGCTGGGATTAGTGACAGCTGATGACAACAACAACAACAACTACACTATGAAACAACTTTTTTAAAAGATTGCTTTATAATTTCCATGTTCTTGTTTTCTACATTTGTTTTCTTCTTCTTCTAGTTGTACAACGCTGAAAATTTCAAACAATTATGTTCGTTTTTCTAAGAAAATGATATCTGAAAAAAGGTAATAACAAACAAAAAAAAATTATATATAAATGAAATGAAGATATTGATTTAATTTTACCAAATAAACAAGAAAAAAAATATATGGCGAAAGCTAAACAAAAGTTGAAGGTGTTTTATTTGCTTAAGGAATTTTAGCTTAGGCTGAAAAATCTACTTTGCAGGGCATCAACAAAGGTCCAGCAGTTCCTGGATGGCTTTGTTCGATGGGCAAACTGTAGGAATCAGGGAACTTGTTTGACGGCAGAAGAGTTTCTTTATCAAATTCTGCGCTGAAATACCTTGGCAAGACAGTGGACCGTCCTTTGCCCTGGAAAAACCATTGGGTTCTTTAACCCCGGAAAAAAGATGATTTTAATCCCCAAAATATTTTAAAATGTTCTCCCCCAGAGTGCGCCTCCAAGTTCGAAAGAAAAGTCTAGGCTGAATTTCAGCAATTTAGTCTAGGCTGAAGTCTAGGCTGAATTTCAGCATTTTAGGTTTAACCGTTTGAGAATCAGTCAGTCAGTCAGTTAATAGATCTTGATTATAAATATTTGTTAAATTTTTTTAATAAATAATATTAATTTTGCTTTAGGCAAAAGCTAGCTTCTCTGCACACTTTTAATTGGATACATGGAAAACCTATTTACTGAACTCCACTCACATCTTTAACTTTCTGATGCAACGGATAATGTGGCACATAATACTCCAATCTTTGATTACGACGAACAGCACACTCTTGATAGTCCTTCCATTGTGGGAATTTTGTGGTATGACACTCCTCTGCATTGCCTTTTGCATAGATATCTTTCCGTAGTCCCTCATAGAAGTGTCGACCACGATGTGGTTTCAAATACACATGACGTGTCAACCATTTTTCCACCTTGTGTTTGTGTGTACCATAAATTGTGCTCTTGTTAGCACAAACCGTAACATCCTGATCATCGTCAGGTTGAAAGTCTTTGATTGGCATGGAATTGAGTTGCAAGCGGGCCTTGGAAGCTCGAGGATCTAGACCAAAACGTGTATCCTTCAAGATATGGCCAAAGGTTATGTCCCAGGGATTGTAAATCCAGAGTCCATTTTTATCTTTGGAAAACTTGGGAATCTCTAACGCCATTTCGGTAACCTCTGAGCTCTGGTTTGTTTTCAATTTCTCCGACTTGTCAAAAAGCATCAAATCGTCTTCTTCCTGATCGGTCTTGAGGGAAGTGGATTCGGTTGTTCGTGTTGAGTTTGGTTCCAGGCTGGCCTTGGTATAATTCACTTGGAAGCCACCAGGCAATAGTTTGGCTTTATTTATTTTAGCAATTTTACGTTCAACTGAATGTTCTGGCCATGGATTAAGAGTGGGCAATTGACTGATATTAAGACGGACTGTCACTGTCATCCCTTGGTATGCCGGGTGTGCTTCTGTGGTAGCCACTGTGCCATTTTCCAAGTTAGTTGTGGGCAAAGGCATGGCAAATGATTGGTGTAAATTGATCAGCTGCAACGGAATTCATATTTGTAACTATTTATCGGGTTCTTTATAGTAAAGCTTTAATAACTCACCCAAAGGACACTCAGCATCACAATGAACTCACGGACTTTTGGTCTATGGAACATTTTTATTCACAGTGTGTGATCAATTAATGTGCTTTCCTGGTTTAGTTGTTGTTCGAGTGTAAATATATTCGTGTATGTTTGGTTGGAGTTAATAATATGAAGTATGTTAAGTATATATTTGTACAATTTTTTCTAACAATTGACACTTTAAAAAAATTGATGTGATAATTCAGATCAAAAGCGAAGTTTTATATTAGAGATTCTTCTGCTCTAGTCGGCTCAATATCACTTGTGAGGGCTTTTACAAAGAAAGCTGAATGATCAGTTTGGATGCGCACTTACCTAAACAGAAATAGTCCATTTGGACTGGATATTATACATGGGGTCAGCCGAAACTACCACCCTACCTTTGTATTTTCTCTGGTCAGCTTGGGCGGGGGTGGTCTGCAATTCCTAAAAGAAAAACTTTAAGTTTCTTTTACTTCAAGCTAAAATTGCCATCGCCTTAAAGAAACGCTAAGGCTGGATAGTTTGCCCTTGTCTGAGACAGATTAGGATCACTAGAATGAAATTCTTATGCGATATTTTTCAGGAATTCAATGTTTTCTAGAAATAAAGTTTGAACCAGCGAACAAAAAACCATTCTGTAAACTGAAACGGTGGTTTTTTAACCTCTATAAACCATCAAAAAGAGCCCGCACCTAATTTCGGGCGGTTTGCTCATCCTTAAACAGTCAAAGTAAAAACCAGGGAAACAAGTCAGAGCACAAAGCGAACCCACATACCGAAACGAACGCTTTTAATTTAGAACCAGAACCGAATGCGATATTTTAAATATTTTTAGCGAACAGAAAAGAGTAAAAACAACAGAAACATGGTACATGTACTGTTTATTTTGTCTTTTTTCTGGTTTATTACTTAAAAAAGTGATTTTTCAGCGTAAATTTTGTTTATTTGTAAAGAAATAGTTAACAATTTTCTGTCAACATTGAAAAGGTAAAATGGTATTTAAACTGCTTCACCATCCAGACAGGGGAATTTTTTTATTGTCATTAGGTGTATGGAGAAGGCAGGTTCAAGACGGGATTCAAGGAGGGGATAAAATCAATATAATATATGAATTAATATACTGAGAACATTCAGATGACAACAAATAATACAAGATATTATAATTAGCATTGGAGAAGCTACTACGTTTCTATTTAAAAAAGATGTACAGGTTGCCCCGAAATACTCCAAATTACGCCTTATTTGTCGAAACTGGCCTCTCTCCTCTCTACTGCCAAACATTTAACACACTTTGCATATATGAGGAAGATAATTTCTTTGCCTGATACCCGTTTGGTAAAAACCATTGCCAAGGACTTGCAGTCAAAAAGAGCCCAGTGTTTTGAAGCCTGGAGCAGGCTTGCAGAGGAACACGGTGTTGGAATCGGCATCAGCAACTCTGATTCGTGGGAAGAGGCACATTCACAAATTGTGGAGAAAGTCAGCAACAGCTTTAGGGTAAAACATATTCGACAGGCAAGAGCGAACGATCACAGAGAAATCTACAGGCAACTGAACTATTCCTTGGGAGAATTAAACTATTTTAATAATAAGCACAGCCAAAACCAAATTTCCGCAATATTCAGAGCAAGATGCGAAATGCTAGATCTGAATAACAGACGCTACACCAGGGGAACGGAAGCCAATTGCACATTGTGCAACCTTAATGTGAAGGAGGACACGTGCCATTTCATAGGAGTATGTCCGATCCTAAGCGAAATTAGAAAACTATACTGGCAACAGGCACAGCTCTCAACGCAACAGGTTGTCATCATTCTGAATGGTGAAAACTGGAACAGCCTACACCATTATATTAAAGATGCGTCAACATACAGACGGCGAATACACACTGAAGATTTTTAGTTTAGATAATGTTAAAAAAAAGCCCGTATTATTAAATGTTCTATAAACAAAAGCTGACGGCACACTGCCAAAGCTAGTTATTTTCCACGATTTTATTCCCATATATGTATAAAAATTTGTCCTGCACATGCTAAGTGCAAGAGGTTGATACGATTGCGTAACTCTTGTTGGCACAACAAATTGGAGCAGGATAAAAAGGTAACAGAAATCCGCTTATGTACGAATATGACGCCATTGCAAGTTCTCCGATTCTTCAACGTTGGCAGATTTATTAGCCGTAGCCTGTCAGTATAGGATGGTAGTGGGCGATGGGGCTCCCAGTTAAGGCCGCGCAATGCAAACAGTAGAAATTGTTTTTGAACACTTTTTATAAGATATACTTATCTTACTGAGGAAAACAAACTCAACAGCAATATTCAAGGATCGGGTGAACAAGAGAGGTAAACAGATGTTTGGTGTCATAGAATCATCGAATTCCTTTGACCAGCGTTTAATAAAAGCCAAAACACCCTTAGCTTTATTTACTATTATGCCGATGTGATCATTAAAACAAAGTTTATGATCGAATGGAACACCTGGGTAAGTCAAGGTTTGGATGCGTTCAAGATTGCTGTGCCCTATAGGGAAAGTAAACAAGTAAGTTCTAGTGCGGTAAAATCGCATATGCTTGCACTTTGAATGATTTAAATGCACAAAATTGTTGTTGGCACCAAGATTTAAGGCCGACAAGATCATTTTGTAACAGATTATGTGATTTAATACCATTGAAGGATAAAGAAATTTTAACATCATCCGCATACATAAAAACGTGAGATTAGGTGATAAGTTGGAGGAGGCCAGGATGACTGCCCTGAGGGACACCAGAAAAGCCATTCACTATTTTTAATTGAAGTAAAATTATTATAATAATACATTGGATCTCGGGTATGTATTCGTCGAATCGGACCCGGCAGTAATTCAGAGAAACAAATTAATGAAAGTTTATGCAAGAGAAGAAGATGATTTACAGAATCATCTACAGTACAGTACAGTAAAAAAACGTCACTTTGCTGCTTTTCAAGAAAATCACGACAGATTATAGAGTTAAACTCATGATGATTGGAGATTGGAAAACGGCGCTTCATAAAACCATAGTGAGTTGAAAAAATAATGGAGCTGCAAAAGCGTTGCAACTAAGGAGTGATGAGTTTCTCAAATAGCTTGGGTATTGCACATAATTTTGCAATGCCACGATAATTCTTGATGTTAGACTCACTCCCTTTTTATACCCGTTACTCGTAGAGTAAAAAGGGTATACTAAAGTCGTGCAAATGTATGTAACAGGCAGAAGGAATCATTTCCGACCATATAAAGTATATATATTCTTGATCAGCATCAACAGCCGAGACGATATAGACTTGTCCGTCTGTCCGTCCGTCCGTCTGTCCGTCTGTCCGTCTGTCTGTATGAACACCTAGATCTCAGAGATGGTAAGAGATAGAGGTTTGACATGTATGGGACAAATGCTTCTTTTATCTGCACGCAGATCAAGTTTGTTTCAAATTTGGCCACGCCCCTCCCGCCCCCGCAATTTGGAAAAAAGTTATATCTCCTACAGTTTTAAAGATAGAGGACTCGTACCTTCTAGAGATAGTTAGTAATTAGCAAATGAACCGATTTGCCGAAGAAATGATAAAGATCGGATGAACGGTTCTCGTTATGAGCAAAAGTTAACCACAGCCCGCCCGCTACCACCCCTCCACCCTAAAAAAATGTTGCAATACTTTTGGATGGTCACACTAAAGAACGCAAAAACCGTTAAACATGTTTTTCATGAGTAACGGGTATATCGAAGTCGGTAAGAGCCGACTTTAACTTACGCCTCGTTTTGGGGAGGGCTTTAACGAAATATTTCTTCCATTTAGTTGGTAGAAACGAATTATTGAGAAACGATTGAAATAGAATTGCCAAAGGCTTACATAAAGCACTTGCGAAAAACTTTAAGACACAACCAGGAATGTTGTTGTAAATAGTTAAAGAATTTGTTCTGAAACGGTGATTCAGTATGTTAACACAACTGCTTTGTATTCCATACATTAATTTACTTAAAGATGCATTTTCACTTTCTGATTTCTTATATGCAGTTTCTCATAGGAGTTGCTCATATGAGTTTCTGTAAAACCAACTCACAGTGAACTGAGGTATATTTCAGCCATATCATATGAGAACTCAGACATGAATAGTAAAAGTACCTACAGTCCGAACATACTCACACTTTCTTTTGTAAGGGTACTCAAAGTGAATTAGAACCGCACCTTGCAGAGGCGTAGATAGCTTTTTGCACAGAGGGTTAAAGTATAAATTTTATAAATTTTTGTTTGGGTTTTTAAATTTTTTTTAAATTCGTTCTCATGTTATTATTTAATTACACAGTGTTACAGCGAAAATATACTTTCGAAATGACCTGTAGAACAGGCGAGTATAGCATTTCCTCATACTTGTTTATTCACCCCAAAATCGAAGTTATGGCCCAAAAACCGCTTTTTGCTTTTTTACCTTCGGAATGAACCGTGATGTTCATACTTATCTTCCGATAGCGACGAGAGGGAATCTAAAACAATTTAAAATGGTTTGACTAATTTAATGCGATGGTTGAGAAATGACACAAATCGGCATTTTAACTTTTTGTGAAATTTGTACTTTGGCCATCACTGGTTAAATATTTCACTATGCTATTTTAATATATGCTATATAATAATGCTCAATAAATACTCGGTGGACTAACCTATTATAAATTGCCTCCTTTTGGAGGCGAGGACCTACAAGCTGCGTCGCAAGAAGTGAAATTAGCCGCTTTGAAGAGGTTAAACAACTGAGTCCAGCGTGTCGACGTCGGCCCCATAACAGACAGCGCATAGCGCAATGTGGGCGACGACTGCTTATAGTGGTTTTTGCTGTTTGTACAAAATAGCTTATTTTGCTCAATAGGTAACATTACTGGAGAGCGTTAATCTTGGCCCAGAAATCGTGAAACATGAAAAGTTTATATAAATTTGAATTTTAAGTATTTAAAAGATTATTTGAATCTGGCGCCAATTAAAACTGGTTTTACTTTTAGGGGCCCTAATGTTAAAGCAAACATAAATATGTCGACATACTAAAAATTATACTAGATTGTCGATGTGTCCTCAGAAAACGCGCATAACTGACAAACTATTTCTTTTTGGGCAAAATTAAGGGTATTTTTTTTTTTACAAAATAAAGGAATTTTTTTCTCTGTTTATCCACGATGTTGTGCCCTGAACTCAATTGGGGGTTAAGGGTGATTTACAATCCCCCCTTATCTACGCCACTGGTTGCTCTGCATAACTGTTCCAACAACAAACAAATCATGAAAATATCTTTCGCTTAAAATGGAATTAAATGCCCATAACCTTCTGTACTTCATTGAACTGTTTCTGCTTAAAAGAAGTATACAGAAAAACAAGCTCCTTATATACAATTTGTTCTAATGTCTAATAAAAGAAATTACAATTTTCTTACGGCTTTTATATCTTCCAGGTTCAAAACTGGTATTTCTAAGCCAATTAACATAAAGCAATAAACAAAACCAAACTGTACAATTGCCATATTTAATTTTCTTAGTCCAATCTTTAGCGTACAAGGCTCAGCTTGAAGTAAAGATTAGAAGCAATAAAAGCAATTACAAACATTTCCAACAGGTGGTCCTTTGCTCTACCAAGCACATCAAGACCTGTATGGGTTGAGACCAGAACCACGGTAGCCGAACGACTCAATTTAAGGGGTACAGTCACCGCAAAAGGCCACCGAAGGCACAGAGCAGACTACGCTTCACCTTAACTAGCCAATTAACCAAGCGGCGATCCTTTGGGTCTAACCTAATTGTCCTTCTGCGAATTTATGCGCGACCCAGCTGCGCGTATTTCCCTGAAAATGAGCAATATTAATCCGTTTATGGCCACGGATTAAGTTGCAAAATTTTCACGAAGGTCGCCGCGAGATGGGACGCGAATTCGCGGAAAGGCTGGGCAGGTAAACGCGTAAGTCTGCCACCCACAGGTAAGCGATCGGCTGCACTTCACTGTGGTATAAAAGATCCTGTCGCCGTCCCTTAGATTATCAGTTAACCACGCAGCTTGACAGAGTGAGGTGCTACAGTGTAAGAAAAAACAACATTATATGATAAACTTTGCTTAGTTTTGCCAACTTCCCAGCATCACTGGGTGAAGTTTGTCTTATAATCGAATACAACGACCAGCAAACGGTGTTAAACTCAAGCACCCTGATTTTGGGATGCATTTTGTGCAGTTATGTCTCAATTGATCTACTCATCACTGGGCAAAGTGTGTCTCATAATTTGGGTAAACGACACAACTCTGAACTTTTGTGGAAAATCGTCGAGATAATGTTTTAAAATTAAATGGCGATTGTCGGTATGGTCGCTTTTTAAACTACGGTGGATCACCCAATCAAGCAAAGTGACTAGACCGAACACTCGTGCTATAATTTTAAAAAGTTCAACATGGTTCCGCTGCAATTCACAGTGACTCACATCAAGAGGTTGCAATTAGTTTCTTTGGTCGTCCAGCCTTAGGTGATTTCTCTGATCATAAAGCTAGACAACCATTGAAGTTCGTTGTGGCATTTGCGGCATAATATCAAGTTATTAAGTTCTCTTATTTTGACCAAAGACAAAGGGCCTTGCGCTAAAAGGAACGATCGTTGTGATATGCGTTAATTCACCGTTACATATCACAGTGATTTTCCTTTATAGCGCATGTTTCTCGCCCTATACTCAACATTGAACCAGTTTATTCTGCATTAAACAGCCTTTAAAGTAGAGAGAACTGCTGCTGTGCTGTATACCCAACAATATTATATCACAGTGGCTGTTCTTTTTGTATCTAAAGTGCCCAACTACCCAAAGATGTTCAACAGTGATTCACACAAGTTTATGTTCTCGTGTTGTGTTTAACCGCAGGGAACCGCTGCTGCTGATATATTCTTAACCCATCCAATTTGACATTTCTATATCACAGTGGCTGTTCTTTTTGGTTGCACGACAATTTCCAACGATTTGTCATCCTTACCACACACATATTGATGTCACATTGAATGTGCCTGATTTTTCATTGCGAAAATTGTACAAAAAGAAGGGAGCGGTTGCTGTTGATGTAGTACATAACATTTTTTTATATCACAGTGGCTGTTCTTTTTTGTTTGGCAATCGATCGACTTTGGGAGAGGGAATTTGTGCGTATTTTAAAGTTATTAAGTTCAATACGAATTTGTTTTGTAGAAAGTGATTTAAAAGCAGTGTAAGTTCGAAATCTTAAGCCTCTTATTAAAAGTACTTCTTTAGAATGTTAAAAAAAGACATTTTCCAGCAGATTCAGCAGAACCATTAGGTTCGAGTATTTGAGAACCCTTACTATCAAATCTTTCAATTGATTTGACATTGCTAACCAGAACTCCAACTGAACCATGTCTTTTGTCAAAAAGGGTACAAAAAATGTGTTCTAAGGAAAGCTAAGCTTATCAGCAGTGCTGGCTTTTTAACTTTTGCAAAAATTTGGCGAATTCAAGACTAGATCTCCAACAATTAAGAGTGAAAATGAAAGTATGCCAATTTTTAGACCAGGGGTGCCCAGAATGAAGAAAATACAACCACAAGAAATAGAAAGAGAAACCCGATTTTTGTTTGTGTGTATGTGCTATTGCCGTCAGATGCACGCGTAGAGAACGAGAAAAGCGAAGACATTTAGAGTTGGTGTTGCTCTACAACAGAATCCCCAGCCATAGCCCCAGGGGCACGAACATATTCATCGATTTACACCGAATGCTTGCCGAAGTCATGCTATACTGTGTGTAAGGCTGCCTTCTCACATTGTTCGACACATGACCCATGATATCTAGTATGCCTAATTTCCTTATGAAATTCTATGAATTTGACAAGCTATTCAAATTTAAAACCTAACAAAAATCAGGAATACTTGGTTATCATGGGTCATGTGTCGAACAGTGTGAAGGCAGCCTAGAGAGAGGCACATTTTCGTGCTCTCTTTTTGGGAAACCCTGCTCTACAAAGCCAGATGCTTTGCACGACGGGCTGCACGCTCCGGCAACAACAAAACCTCCGCTCGGAGAGGAAGAGAGGAGAGAAGGCATATGAATTTGTGAGTGCGCGGCTTGCGGAATGGCCCGTGACACCCCTGTTTTAGACTGTACGCATGAATGGACTTTAGCCGTGGTAACTAGAAGTAAAAGAGCAAACACAGAGTCCTTGAACGACTTTTTAAACTTTGCTGTTTTATTGACCAACAATCTGTGACACTAGTACCAAAACAATTTTTGGTTCAGGTTCGAAACTCGGATTTCAACTTTAACTTTTATTTTTTAAGATTCAAATAATTAAATTTGTAGAAAACTCCGTAAAATTTCCGTGTGTTCCGTGTGTTTGGAACAGAAAGGGGATTTAATAGATGCTTTCTTTCTTTTTTACAACTATCAATCGATGAGGGCGCGAATTGAGTTGAGTGCGGGTAGAATTGTTAATGTAAAATTGGCTATACAGCTCCTCCAACGGGGCCAAGCCAAGCTTCCCTCAATCTCTTGGCGTGTGTGCGGGTTGAATTAAGTCAGTAAATAAATAGTCATTGTCAAAATTGAAGGGTGCGAAAGTAAATTTATTCTGTAGCAAAATTAAATAAAAATAAAATAAAATTGAAAAAAAAATTTTGTTCTTTTATGGTAGGCATTTCCTGAGTTACGTACGCTTATTTTTGCAATCTGTGCGATAAATCCTGCATCCAAAACATAGTGGTACATAGCGCTGGAGAGTACTTTCAAATCATGGAAAAACATTTTGGTCAGCTTGCCTTAACAATAAAATTAATGGTTGATTTAGTGGCCGTCTGTTCTTTACACGAATGGGAAGACCTATTTGAAATCAACATACATTTTCTTTATATTCAACGATTTTTTCAGTATCATCAAACAAATTGTTGAGGGATAAAGAAAAGAGGAATATTTAACTGTCTTGGTCAGCACCATAAAGTGGCTTTTTCGTTCGTAATGTTTAATTACACTTGTTCGTACGTTACATATATGTCAACTACTATAAAAAAAGTAGAAATGGTTAGGGTGGGGAACCGCGATTACATAATTGACCACGCTGGTAAAATTCACAAACCATTTCCCTTCGCTGACGACACTTAATCCATTATTTTAACAGTAATGACGAAAGGCAGGGGCTCCAATCTACATGAAAAGTCTTCACAATTGCAAATCTCGAAGTTACTTGAATTCGTTAAATTATGTAGATTATCTGAGCAGAATTTACCAAAGGCCGGTAAGCCAACTGAGGCGCATATACCAGGCCTTCAACGTATGTAAATGCAAACATGCACGAACTTACTTGCCAATTCTTACCGAATGCTTGCCGAAGTTCACCTTCATTGTGTGTTAGAGAAAGACACAGTCCCGTTTTCGCGCTCTCTGCTTGGGGAACCCTGATATAAGTGCAAAAATTTATGAAATATTTTTAAATTATTTTACTAAAACTGAGTGAAAGTTTTGCATTTGGCTGACTTAAGGTCAGTGGTTAATTATAATTCAATGTAATCAACTCAAATCAACAGAGATTAATTACAACATTTTGAAATAGCAAATGGTATGTTCGTACAACGATCGCTGATTCGAGGATAACCAAATCCTCTCATCAGCGGACTTTGTTTGCTGTTCACGTTTCAAACAACCCAGCAGTTCGCTATTTAAGCTACTTCAGTCAGCGAATAAAGACACGAGAATTGTTAAATTCGCAGCCTGAAATTCCGCTATGGCTTTTTGAGGTGTGTTAATACACTATGTGTTTTGCTTTTTACTCATTCAATCAATTCGCTTTGTATATTCTTTAATTCCCACACGACTACATAGAACAACTTTACTGAATGCAATAGAAATTCTTTCACTTGAGTTGTTGTACTCAAAAAATGGTGTATTCATCGTTGTTGCTCATAGTTTGAGTGCACTCCTGCAGACCTATACTCAGAACTATTCCAGGTATCCTAGGTATTAAAAAATATCCGGGTTGGTAAACCACCCAATAGAAAGTTCGAGGCTTTCTGGGAATTTGCATATCTTGTTTAGTTACATGAGCGGTCAAGTAAATTCTCTTCTTTCAGTCCCAACTTTCAATTCGATCTAGTCCCGATATCGACCCAGGTCTATCCTGGCGCTGCCCCATTTTATAAATTAATTTCATTTCTGTTGCTTTCCCTTCCCGCCTACAATTTTTAGAATTGATATAAGAGTTTTTTTCTACAAATTGGTAAGGACTTTAAAAAATCAAAAAAGGATCGGAATCATGCATATATTTCTTCCAATCCTTATACCCTATTCTTATACTACATTTTTCATTCAATCCCGTACCGATCCCTTGCACAATTTTAGTTTTACTTTCGTCCTGATCCGATTCCAACGTTAACATAAATAATATTTTCGGGTCCAGAGGGATTTTCCTCCAATTTATAAAATTCAGATTTCTAGATTTTTGAAATTCGTCATAAAAATACACTTGAAAAGTGTGTCATAATTTGTCCAGGAGTTTGAACGCGGGATCATCTCCGACCACATAAAGTATAAATATTCTGATCAGCATGAGAGCCGAGCGATTAAGCCTTGTCTGTGTTCTACGGTAGCCAGTTTGGGGCTGTCGGTAACTTGCACAGAGTCTTTATTCTGCACGCTAAATGTCGGACCGTCCGGATCGGATGCTACTTTCTTGTAGCTTTTTTCCTCTTTAAAGTCAGGTATGTTTTTAAGCTTTAGAAATATATTTTCTAGAATTTTAAAGTTAGACTTTTTTTTTCTAATTTAGAAAAATTTCTTGTTTATAGACTTTTCTATTGAAAGCATTTAGAAAGCATTGCCAAAAATTAGATTTTCTAGAAAATAATTTCTTAAATTTAGAAACTTTTTTTTCTTTCTTAGGGTAATTTTTCTAGGGTATGTTTCCTAAAATCTTTCTTAAATTTAGGGCAGATTTACCCTTGAATTAAGAAAAAATTGCATAGACGATTTCTTAAAATAAGGTGAAAGCCATTAAACTGAGTAAAACGCCCTTATTTTCAGAAAAAGCGCGTTTCAAAATTTGAGAGAAGTGAGAACAGTGAGTGTGAGAGGAGACATAAAATCAAAAAAAAAAAAAAAAGCTTCTTCCTCATAGTTTTTGTAGTTTGTTGCCGAAGCTTTGCCGAGACATATAAAAGGTATATACATATACCTATGCCGTCCCATTCCATAGGTCCATAGGCTCCAGTTTTTCCAAGAGTGGGAAAGGATGGGCAGTGAGCTAGATGTTACCATCAACTTGTCAGACCACATCACATGGAAAAACTCGCATACAGAGATTATCCAAAAAATGTACGACTCAACGAGGACTTCGTATATATCTCTGGCGGAACAAAGCACTACCCGAACGAGCTATAGAAAACTAAATTTAAGCCTAGGAGACAAAAACTATTTTAGCGATGAAAATACACTGCATCATATCAGCGTAATATGTCGCGCTCCCTCGGAAATGTTACCACTGAACTATAAGCACCACATGGAAACGTCAAACACGCAACCTTGGAGATGTCGAAGATGTGCTACACTTTATTGCCATATGTCCAAGGACGAATAGAAATTAATTAAGATCAACGAATTAGGGAGTGGAAGGCACTCGCAAACTTTATTGCCATGCTCTCAAATAGAGGGCAAATATTAGCAGAATATTTCTAAATGAAAGAAAATATAATCAAAACAAACAAAAAACAACATTTCACGTACTCATATATAATATCTTAAATATCTTTTAATAACAACATTCTGGCTGACGGCTATTGCCATTGCCACCAAAAGACTTATTGGGTAAAAAATTCGAACCATTAACTATTTATAACATAAAGACTTGTAAAGGGGCTTATGTATAATAAAATCTACCTACCTACCGTCCCATTCCCATTCCTATCTGAAATTTTCAATTTAACTTTGACCTATGCTGTGTCCAACCTTGTTCTGTGCTATCTCGATTTTTAGGAATTTAACAGAACATTTTTTGCTTAAGTTAAATCGGTACCCGAAAATGATCGGGATTGTGCAAAATTCCCGTACCGTCTCCATCTATAGCTTTGATTAGTTATCTAAAAAACCGACCGTCTCCTCCAAGTTCCACGCTAATTTATAGAACTCAAAATATTTTTAAAAAATATTAGAACAGTCTAAAGAAACAGACTGAAGTCTTAAGATTTCCTTGTGAACAAATGTTCTTAAAATAGCTATACACACAACCTGTTGTCCCAAATACTCACACATTTTCAAGTGGAGATTTTGAAAAATAAGTAAGTTTCGTTTCTCAGGGCACTCACCTAATGTTGATTTCTTATCTTTCAGAGTGGTGCCACATTTACTTACAATTTGCTCTGCTAGTCATTTTAATGTAATGGAAAACGCACCATTGGCACGCTTTGACTTCCTGCTGCTATAGCTTTTGTCCACTTGAATCACTGCCCAAACACTCGATGCGGCAATTGTAAAATGCAAAATACCACGAAAACCGTACCCGCTGTGTGTTGTGCGCTGCATGTTAAATGGAGACCAGGATGAGGGCATCTGCTGGAGGCGTCGTTGGTCGGTTTTGTTGCTGGCCAAATGCAAAACAAGTAAACTGTAAAATGACATGCGGTGACAGAACTATGATGTCGGCTCTAATGCCCATAATGGATGCCATTGTTGTTAGAGCTTCTGGCCACGTGTCCGTCGTCGTTGAACGGAAGCGCCCACGCAAAGGAAAAGGAAGCTAAATGACGGAAATGCGATTAAAATTTTCCAGCAGGAAAACCACAAAACTCTCAATATACGCTTGAATGGTTCCACATCCTTGTATTTGAGCTTGAAACGTTTATACAAAACAAATTTCTAGATTTGGATTGGTGGGTGGATGGTTGGAGGGCGGCGGTGGGCCAGCCTACTCCTGTTTGCTGACAAAGCGATATAAATAATTCTCTATGCGTATTTTGGCCCGCAGTTCCTTGCGTGACGTCTTCTCGGTGGCGGCCGTTGTGCCATTGTGCTCATGGAAGAAGCCACAATAGCGGGCGGGTACAAATTGTTTGATCTCGCGTCGTTTGATATAACGTTCCACCACCTGAAGATCACAATGTCGAATGACAGACATTAGGGAGTGCATGCACAGACGGCACATATCCTTGTCACTGCTGAAATTGTGGAAATAGTCACCAATAGTGGGCTTATGGCACACAGTGCACTGGGAAATGTTGTGTGAACTGCAAAAGACAGCAACTGCGGGCCAAATGATATGACTGGAGCCAAAGGCCATTTCCACATTCCATTTGGGGTAGTTGAGGTGGTATGAATAGGTAGAGGCTCTAGAGGTTGGAAATAAGGAAATATTACTCATACGACATGTACACCTGTACATATATGTACTCACCCCGGAGTTATCCACTTGGCCTCTCTACTAATTGGAGCCTTGTTAAAGGTAAAGGCATTTTTGGGTATCCAAGGATCTGCCTCATATGTACCCAAGGGTGGCACACCCAATTCCCGGCTGACAGGCAGACGTGGCATTTTATTGGCAAAGGCAGAGAAACCTGCCTTGGAGGGATACTAGGGAAAACACATTATTGGAGTCCATAACTCTAAACCCCAACTTACCTTAAATGCCGGCAACTTTTCGCATTCATAATCAAAGGGACTGGGCCCTTCCCGTTCCTCGGGTTGCTGGCGTCTCATAAAGCTGTCCATAAATGGTCCTTTAGTTGGCATCACCTCACGTTCCATGCTGGTACCAAAAGCCACTTTGGGTATTTCCGGTGGATTGACCACATACTCGAATCCTGTAACCGTAGAAAAATTCTTTTTTTTAAGATAAATCACAGTAAAGTCTGAGCCACCACACCTCGTTGTTTGCATCGCTCAATGATCAGACGCGCCTCGGATCGTTGGCGACGCAATTGCTCGCGCTCCTGGGCGTTCAGCTTGTGCGCACGCATGAGAAGTCCCAGAGTCAAGAAGCAAGACTAAAGTGCAAAAAATTGGCAGCCTGTCGATTCGAGTGACAGGCGCTAGCTTGGTAACCACGCATCTAGGCACGCACACTGGAAGCCCTAAGCTACCATCAATAATCAGCGCCCGGCGTGTTTTTTGTCTGATATAAAATCAATATGACAAACCGTCGACGGTTTGCCACGAAATCAGTTTACGATGTTTTATTTTCCTCCCCTCCCCCCGCGTCTAGACGGGAGTTTGCCTCTTTTTTTTCTCTATATTGTTCCAACGCGTTAAATGTTGTTGCCCAAACTTTGACCCAGTTGGGGCAATTTTTTAGTTTTTATAGTTTTGGTTATTTTTCCGGGCACGTGAGAAAGAAAATAGAGTTGGAAAGTGATTTGCAATGGTTTTTCGATAATAACAGGTGCGAGAAATTGGTTTTGCACTCGTGGAAGTGTGTGGGTTGGATGTAAAAGATAAATGAAAGATTCAACTGTGATCAATTTCAGTAGCGCTTTCCACTAGCTTTTTGACAGTTGGATTAGGCCATTTATGTACAAAGGACAGTTTGGCGTTGATGATAAAAAGTCGGAACAGTGTCGCGTAAGTGTCATTGTTTCCCTGTTTAAGCTTTATTGTTGTGGGCTTAGAGCAGTGGTGTCCCAAATGCCAAAAGCCCATGTCATGGAGAAAAAATTTACTCAGTCGTCGGAAATTAGTCAGCTCATTACATTTGGGAATATGGTCGTCTCGCTCTAACCACAAAGATATCTACTGTCACTATCTTTGTGGGCTCTATAAGTATCTTATCTTGGGCACTATCTTTTAAAACCAGCGAAATTGGGAGGCGTAAATGTTCTCTCTAATACTTATTGCTAACTGCCTATCCCATGGGATAGGAACTCATATTTCTGCCGCCATCGCAGCCGAAACACGTATCGAGAAAGAGAAACCATTTGTTGCATAAATAGTGTTGAGCTTGGCGGCTTGCTCTTTTATGATGCGCAAGTTCGGCTTTTTGTTCTCTCACGAGGAATTTTTTTGTATGCTTGTTGCTCGTAATTTTTATTTCCAACCTTTACTACTTTTCTCCACAATTAATCTTCCACATTTTTCCAATTACTCCTCAATTAAATTATCAAAATTCCATATAATTTCATAGGATATCGAATTAAAGTTTAAACACTTTACTCATTATTTTTTTTAATTTTGGGTTAAAAGCCTAAAGTTTTTTTCACGCGGCCTGGCTGGGTGTTGAGTGGGTAGTTATAAAATATATAGGGATTCCACCCAACCAACCAAAAAATTATTGTGGTGTTGATACCCCGAGTACTGGTACAAAGTTTTGAGAAAAACAAACAAAGGGGGGGGCAAGGAGGGGCACTATGCCTAAAAATGGTCAAACGCACGGGAATTGGGACCAAAGGAAATCTAACATGGAAGCACACTTGTCGTCTTCACTTCCACTTAGATCTTAGTCAGCTGTTTGCTGTCATTTTGGCTCTCTGAGTAATTTTTTGTGACTATGTCCGTCTCCCTCTAACCAACTTGTTTTCCTATGTCGACAAAAAACTTTGACTAATATTTTGAGTTGTCACAGTGAATGTTTCCTTTGTCAGGATAAAGTTAATAAACACTCAATAAAGGGAGGATTTTAAAGTGTGCTTTTGTTAGATTTTCTTGGTGGCGACAAAAGATCATTTGTCAAAGTTGTGTGGAGTTGTTTTTAGCTTGCTAAACTGCTGCAAATATTAAATTAGGGAGAACGTAGTGCAGTAATAATAAAAATATTTAAATTTTTTCTAAAAATGCATCCATATGGGCATTTAAAAAGGGCCACTTTTGTCACATTCGAATCGTGAAAACAAAAATTGCCCAAAATCAGCCTCAGCACCAATAATGGGGCGTATTAATAGTTATAACTTAAGCCTGCTAAGTTTTTGATTTAGACTTTAAATGTCTGATGGTCCCCTTCGATAGAGTGGAAAT
>JAEIFU010001957.1:0-53836 GCA_018904235.1 Lordiphosa stackelbergi | reverse complement strand
TTTTTTTTTTTGTGAAATTGACAGCAAATATTTTCCAACTTTGAGTGAGCGTCTGTTTTTTTTTTTTTTTTTTTTTTTTTTTCACAGAAAAGTTAAAAGCAAAATTAAAAATGTAAAAAATATTATTTCAATTTACGTCTGTTTAAAAAGTTAGAAGCAAAATAAAAAATGTGAAAATGCTTACTGTTGGTTCCAGTATGTTTAATACAGTCTGGATAACTGGTTTGTCATTGTTGTGTGCTTTTGTCCAATTGTGTAGCTGTGTTTCATCGAATATTAGAAAGTTTTCAATGCAAAGTTATTAACGAAAGTGTGCAGATTAATGAGTAACTAACACTTCTTGCTACAACGTGCGACTTTTCGAGAAAATCAGCCTATAATGGCAGCTGAATTCTTGCTTAAGTGTAAGATATTACTCGAGAGAGAGATAAAAAAAAAATGTTTCGCTTGGTAGGGTCAAACACAAAAAAAGTTTTGTAAGTCGTTTTTAGAGCTATAAATAAAAGTACGAACCGAATTTCAGTTTAATAGCGTAAAATACAACAAAGTTGGAGCAAATCGGACAGAACGGTTATATGGCAGCTATGTGAAATAGTATGCCGTATCGAACCATATTTGATAAGTCGCTAAATAAGCTTAAAACACGTGTTCAAACCGAATTTCAGCTCAATATCTTTAAAACCAACGAAGTTAGAGCAAATCGGCCAAATCGGTTATGTGACAGCTATATCAAATAGTGATCCAAATCTAAAAAGATTTTGTAAGTCGTATTAGGAGCTAAAATTACGAGTACAAACCGAATTTCAGTTCAATAACGTAAAAACCAACGAAGTTAGAGCAAATCGGCCAGATCAGTAAAATGGCAGCTATATTAAATATTGGTCTAAATTGAATAAATTTTACCAAGTCGTCCTGGGGGGCCCAAAATATGATTATAAACCAAATTTGGGGTCAACAACTTAAAAACTAGAGTTTATGCCAAAAAAAAAAAAAAAGCCAAAAAAAGCCAAAAACAAGTGAGAAAGTCGCTCAAGCCCGACTATATCATACTCTGTACCTGGAGTAGAAGCTGAATGCAGCACTGCTGCTGCGCTCATCCCTAAGATTCTCTCTCTTTGCTGAATGAAATGCGCTGCAGTTTGTGGGGGAGGGGTAGGGGGGGACTTTTGGACTTTTTTTGCTCATAACTTGAGAACCGCTCATCCGATCTTTAACATTTCTTTGGCAAATTGATACATATGACTAATGACTAACTATCTTTAGAAGGTACGAATCATCTATCTACAAAACTGTGGGAGATATGACGTTTTTATCAAATTGCGGGGGCGGGAGGGGGCGTGGCAAAAATTGAAAATAAACTTGATCTGCCTACAAGTCTAAGCAGCATTTCTTCCATACATATCAAACCTCTATCTCTTACCATCTCCGATATTTTTATAGAATCAGAAATGATTCCTTCTCTTTGTTACTTAAAATACTCCTTCTTGTACCTTTGGTATTTCTTCAATCACTCATCTTTCTCTCCTTCTCTCTCTGCTCTTCCAGCATGGTGCTACAGAATCACAACACAGTGGTGGCTCGCTCCACTCTAACACCGAAACAGCAGCAATCAGAACTTTAGTTCCCATTCACAGTCCATTGGTGGGGCAGGAGCAGGACGCTCTCCACTCAATGCTGGACCAAATACACAGCGACCCATTGTCGATCTTTTGGTGGCCATGGTCGCTGTCCCCGTGCTCATACTCTGTGCCTTACAGCTGGAGAAGAATCTGCGGGATATGAGCAGTCCGGAGTCACGTTGGCTGGTCTTCGCCCTGGGCATTGGCATGCTGATCATTAGTGTGATCATTTGTGGCTATGTAACGCATCGCATGGGCGTTTGCATTTGGGCGGGGCCCATAGACGAGGCGGGCAATCGCAGCGGCAGCGGCGCCATGCCACATGTGAGTCGTGTCCCGCTTTTCGATCAGTGATCAACAATTGACTCACGTTTTGACTTCTTTCTCCGCAGATCAACTCCCAGAATGATGTGTTGCGCATTGTGGACTCGCTGCCGCCTAGCTATGAGAGTGTGGTGAAATTTGAGCTGCCACCGCCACCGTACGATTGCATTGTCATAGACCTGGAGCAGAACAAGGCCCTGCAATCACACACATTGGCCAAGTCCAATCAGGCGGCCACCCCTCCAGGCGCCACTCAGCACATCTAGGAGGTGGGTGGAGGAGAGAGAATAAAGAGATTTTTGGACGACGACTTGACCAGGAACCTTGGCTACGCATTAAATGGCATTGTATTTACTTTGACTTAAGTTTTCTAGTATTTCTACTGTTTCCCCCCACCCCCCTCCCCCCGAGAACATCCGGCTCCTTGGTCTATGTAAATACAAGTATATATATTTTGCATCTAGTCCAAAGTTGTATATAGAACAAGCCAACTACTTAGATTAGGAGAAAAGTGCTCAGAGCAGAGCAGAGCCAAGGCTGGGCGGCAATTTCAACTACAGGGCAGCCATCTAGTAACATTTCACTGTTTTAGTCTGTAGTTAACAACAAAAATATATATATTGTACATATATCCATACATCATACATACTGCTGTTAGTCTAAGTTACGACTACGATTACGAATTAGAAATGTCCAAACTTTTAGTTGCTTTCCAAAAATAAAGAATTCCTATTAAACGTACAACATTCATTTTGGGATCAAACGATCTGGGGAACCAGAATCAGGGGAGTGGAATCAACAGTAATAGTTTGAAGTCAATCGACCTGGCATTGGAAACCCTGGGAATTAACGGAAAATATTAAACGTTAGTCCAAACCAGAGGTCGCAAAAATCGGTCCCCCGGTTTGCCTGTGGGACCACATTGAACAGAGGTACCGAAACAACCTTTAACTACGCTCTCGCTTTGATTGTAAGAGGAGAGAAACACATGTTTTGTTTCTTTTTTCCTCTCAGGTCTGTCTCGGACCTTTTGGCAAAATTCAGGCATTTAAAAGGTCTTCTTCGTATGTATGCATCGCTGTATGTACGTCTCTCATGCTCGTTCTCTGATGCAAGCTGGCGCTCTCTTGAGTCTGCAACCTTTTCAACTAACATTTTTATAGTTTGGTCTTCGAGTAGCACGCATCTTATGACCGATTGACTGAATTGGGCCTGGTGGATGACCTTGTGAAAATACTAAACTATTTGTATTGTCCTCTTTCATTTTATACAAATTCACAGTTTTAGACAAAGTAATTGGATCAGAGCTGCTTTCCTTATTTACTTGCAATTAAACACAAGTGGATAAAATTCTTGAATATATATCTGTCAAAACCCGTGTGTATCTGCTTTCCTGTTCAGAGGTTAGCTTGACATTATAACGAGGAATGCATTATTTTCAAAGAAACTGTTCTCGCGTTGTTCTATTTCACTGAACAAAAACTTTGCTAGGCCAGAATATTTTTTTTGCTTGAAAACCCCCAAAGCTAACTGCTCGCTTTGCAGTCTAGTTGTTGCACTCAGAACCGAAACTGTACCGGTACAAGGTTTAGGTGCTTTTCGGTTCTAAAAATATCGGTTCTCGGATACCGGTATACAAAAAATTAAAATTATCGGCTCCGATTCCGGTTCTGAGTTTCAATCGGTTCGTAAAAATTCCGAAATATGTTATAAAAAATTATTTTTAATATATCTGCTAACAATTTAGTGAATTTGTAATAAAAAGCCGCATGGACGTTTGTTATCCGACGAGGAAAAGGGAAGGATAAGAGCCTACAACGATGTTGGCTTAAATGTAAGCGAAATATCGCGGAAAATCGGTCGAACACGTTGTGTTATCACCAAATTTTTGAACAATCCGGATGAATATGGTGTGAAGCATAGCTCTGAAAGAACACCCAAGTTGTCTGACCGCGAAAAAGTCGCATAATCCTTAAAGCTGGCAATTCGATTGCTTCGTGCTCCACACTTGCCGCATGTTGCAGTACGCCTGTGTCACGGATGATTGTTTGGAGGACGCTGCAATCATCGGAGTGCATCGTAAGAGGAGTCTTGAAAAGGCTCCGTTCTTAAAACCCGCACCACAAAACAGCACGACTTCAATTTGTGGAAAAAAAAAACTTCGAGAGAAACTGGGCCTCGGTATAAAATTTTAACTTTATTTTGTTTAAACAGCTTTGTTCAACATTTATCATTTAAATAATCTTTTCTGATGGCAAAAAATGTAATCCTGACGGCCCAGATGGGTTTCGGCACTATTGGCGAGATTTGCGTAAGGATCCACTTATGTTTTCCAAACGCAATTTCGGAGGCGGATCCGCAATGGTTTGGTGAGCCTTTCATGCGTCTGGAACGCTTGATCTGTGCTTCACAAGCTGTAGGATGAACAGTGGAGAATACAAAAAAGTATTGGAGGATCGTCATCTGCCATTTTTGGGAATAAAATTTGGAAGCTGCTCAGGAGCAGAGAGACCCAGCGCTTTATAATTGATCACCATATAAATGTTTTGGATTGGTCAGCGTACTCCCCTGACCTAAACCTTAGCCAGGCGTGTTTCGCAATAAAAAAATTTGAAATGTGAAAGAAACGAAATTTTGGCTCAATGGTCTCTTTTAGACCAAAATTTACTTACAAATTTTGTGAATTCAATGCCTAAGAGACTTTTCGAGGTAGCAAAGGCTCAAGGTGGCTCTATTAATTATTAAATGTGGTTTATATACCATTCTAAGAATAAAATATTAACTAAATCCAAGAAATTGGCATTTGTCGTATAATTTTGATACACTTGCAGACATGACAAAAATCGACCTTTTTGCTTTTTTAACCGCTACTGGAAAACGCGAGATGCAAGCAGAGATAAGAATATACCTAATGAATACTCATAGATCCTATTTTGTATACTATATGGTTGAGTAGTTTCAAAATCTTTAGGGGACAGTTTTCCAAAGCCTTAATTATTGCCAACTTGAGCTCCTTAGTACTATTGTACTTGGTGTTTTGAGCATAAATCCATCGAACCAGCAACGCCCACAGGTTCTCCATCGGATTCATGTCCGGGGAGCACGCTGGCCACTCTAAAAACCGAACATTATTGCCTTGTGTTCAATGCATTGATGCGTTGTGCTGTTGGAAAATGAACTTTTACGCCTTCGGTTGCGAAGAAAAGGCAATAAATTCATTTGCAAAATGTCCACTTATTCTCTCGAGTTAATATGAGTGCTTGGAAATGCCAGTTGCAAGCATCCAGACTCGCAGAGCGCAGGCCAAACCATCAATGATCCTCCTCCAAAATTTCTCTTTGAAGGGTAAGGGGTTTTCCTCAAAAAAAAATCCCATCAGGAAAATCCAAATTATACTTTTTTCCCATCCGAGAAAATGATCTGAAAGATGAATTAGCATTTGCATTGCCCATTAAGACTTTTTACTTTTGTCCAGTTAGTTCCCATGTTATCTCTGGCGAATTTCACCTGGGCTTCCTTATAGCGGTCCAGCATCCTAGGTGCCACCTTCAATTTTTGACGCACTTTGTTTTCAGACTTCTTAAAAGCCCGTACAACGGTCCACCGAGACACTTTTAGGCCGCATTCAGCCTCTAATTCATTAGAGTTCTTTAATGAATTACTTGCAGCACTCAATAATCGGCGCTGGTCACGCTGATTTATCTTCGGCTTACGTCCTCCGTGTTTTTTTTTTTCAAATTCATTTCGGTTCTTACAAATATTTCTGCACAACTTCGTCGGATCGTCCAATTTTTCAGCCAATTTCACGAAATGAGCAATTCTCACTTTTGAGCGCCAAAATTTGGCCTTTTCTCGACATCTGACAGCACTGGCCCACTTGGCATATTTACAAATTCTAGTATTACAAATAGTTACTCAACGAAGTGTACTCAAATAAAATCCCCGTCAGAAAACACAGAATAAGAAATTAGATTGTACGGCTATAGTAGTGCACCGCTCACAAAACGAAAATGAAACATAGCGGTTAATTTTTGCACTGAGAGTGTTGATATTTGTCACTATTTTTTTTCATTTTGAACGCTCTTTCAAACGGAATCGCAACGTTTTCCTACCTCTACTGTTTCTATGCGTACACTGATAAATCAAGGTGCGGCTATAGTATTGCTCCAGAGTTTAGTAGCACAAGTTCTGAATGCGTTCTTTTTGGAAACCATGCCAGCATGCGTGCAAATACCACTGCCAAGAGAGCGCCATCTGACAGCGTGCAAATGGAAACTAAAGTTGGAAGGGAGAGCCGAGCGTTTTTACCAAGTTTAACCTACAACAACAACCCATGCAAAAGTCCCTTCTATTAGAACAGTTCCTGCCCTGTACAAAAGCGAATGGAAGATTGCAGGTTTTTGTTGTTCTATGCCAGATGTGCTTCTAGCATGCAGTCAAGTCCCACTGGGTATGTGCGTGAACTAAGGTTTCAAAATTTTTTTCTATGATTTTTGTGGGGAAAAAACAGCAACAAAAACGCTGTCTAACCTAGAGGAGGGCCTTCTTAACCACCCAAAAAAAATAAACACAATTTTTTTTTTTTAACTTTTTTTTGGATATCACTAAAATTTTGCAAACATTTGCGTTTTTATTTTTTTTTTCAGTTTCATTTTTGTAGTTGCTGCTGCTGTTTTTTTATTTTTACTCACAATTGAAATTTAGCTTTTTACTAGTTGTTGTTGTTGTAGTAGTGTTGTTGTTGTTTTTGTTGTTGCTTGTAGTTTTTTTGTTATGGTGTGTGTTACAATACATAAAAAGAAATATATAAGTGTGGCTGTCTGTCTGTCGGTCTCTATGTGATCTACATAACATACATCTCTCTCTCTGTGTGTGTGTGTGTGTAGCTGAGATATTGGTTAAAGTAAAGTTGATGATTTGACGAATTGTATTCCTTGTAGGATGTGTGTGAGTGTGTGGGGAAGGGGACCAAGAATTTAGACCGGAAAGTAAGATTTCTATTTGTGTGTGTGTTTTGGAGGGAGTTATTGAGTTCTATATACATAGAGCAAAATAAAATTATAAACAAGAAAATAAACTGGAAATTTGCTTTCGTTTTTGTTTTTCCAAGGGAGAGATTTGTGGACAAAAAACCTAACCTAGGCTTTATATATATATTATTAATATTATTATTTTTTATATATTTATATATATATGTATATAACTAGGGGGAGAGCCGTTTTCTTTTTTTTTTTGGCTACTCCAAACTATCAACAAGATTTCTCAGAAAATTATATATGCAAAAAAAAAATCAATCAATTAATTAATTAATAATAAGAAAAAACTCGAGATACAGAGGGGTCGGCAGGGTTTGTGGGGGAAAGGGGTATCTCTCTCTGTCTGTGTGTGTGTGTGTGTGTGGTGTGGTGTGTGTGTGGATGAAATAGTAAAATGCTTAGACGTATAAATATGCTCTCCTAAGGTTAGTATGTAATAATCACATTGACTCTCCATTTGCTTCATCAACATCGTCGTCACCTGCCTGGAGCTGCCGCCGCTGCCGCTGTAGCTGCCGCTGCTTCCTCGACCTTCGACCTCCAACTACATGTGATGCCATTGCGTAACAGCCACATTGGCATTATCATTCAAACGGGCAATCTCCTCGTGCAGATTATGGCCCAGCCATTGCAGGAATATACGATCATAGGCCGCCTTGCACAATCTCAATGGATTGCCACGTCTCAGCCCCTGATCCGTTTCACCATACTCATCCAAATACGGTGGCTGCACAAAGCATCCCTTGCCCCTGCCCAAATACACCACCTGACAGTCGCGTATACGCAAAAAGATGCCCACCTCGGCACCACAATCATGCGCATGATGTGTACAGGCCCCCACCTGCATTTTACCCAACTCCGGCTGACAGCAATAGCTCTGGCCACACAATATGGCTCCACAGATCAGACACATTGTGGGCGTTTTCATCTCCTCGCGCTCATTGTTGGGACAAAAGATGTCCGACACACTGTTAATCAGATCACTGTAGTCCTCATAGAGCGGCACCAGCCTTGGCATCGTACGCAGACAGGGCACCGAATCCAGCAGTGCTTCGGTGTTCGCCAAATCCGGATGAGAGGCAAAGTTTTGCATTAATGTGGCATACGCCGTCTCCATGTCAAAGTACACGCCCAATTGTGCATCCAAACCCAAATACTGGCACATCAAATCAAAGCGATCCGGCTGATCTGTGGGAAATGTGTCGGGGAAATCGACATCGGTCATACAGCGATAGAAGAGACAGGCGCAGCGCAAAAATGAGGCCATCTGACGTTCTACATATTCCACCATTAGGGCCAAGTGACGCATTTCACAGGCAATGACCGGACTGGGCTGCTGTTGTGGCTGCAGCGGTGGATCGGCATCCAATTGATGCCTCTCCTTTTGCTGCTGACGCTGGCGAGCGGGCAAATTGTAACGACGATAGAAGGTCACCATATTCTCTTGAATCTTGCAGGGCAATTGCTCGACATAGGCCAAGCGAGATAGCTCCTTATGTTCCTCCTTATATTTGGCCTCCTCTTTGTCATGATCAAAGGCGATTATCGCCTTGGTTATTTGGGCCACAAACATGGTTTGAAGTATGTAAAAATCAAACATGCTGCCGCTGGGTATAATCGATTTTGTGGCTGCAAAAGATGAAGAGAAAGAGAAGTGAAATTAATATTTGTGTTTTCCAGGTTTTTTCTAAGTTATTCTTCCGTCTTGTGTGCGTCTACCTTTCACTTTTCTTCTTACAATTTTTGACTTTTCTTTCCTTTTACAGCCTTCTTGTCCTTCTCGTCTCTTATTTGTTTTCTTGGCTGATGTAATTCTTTGGTAAACGAGTTGTTTTTAAGTTTTTGATTGCTATTTACACGGTTTTCTATTTACAATGTCGTACAAGTGTCTTTTCGCTGTTTGTCAGTACGGGGTTTTCTTTCTGTCTGTCTCGTCCATTTCATTTATAGCGTCTGCCTACGGTTTGACCATTCTACGATGTCTTGAAAATACCTTAACACTAAAATATCAATATATTTACATCTTGCCGGTCATTTTGAATTACCGTAACCGAAACCGTAACCTCTAACCGCTAAAAACACTTTAAAATATGTAACCGAAACCGTAACCGAAAAAAAATGTTTTCTTATAACCGTAATCCTATTTTATTTATTAACATAACCGGTTGTCAATGCCGAAACAGAAACAAATATATGGGGGGTCAGTTAGATGAATAAAATTGGCTGCTTATTTATTATGCGCCGACCTTTTGCTAATGGGTACAAAGAGAGCGAAAGAGATAGTGACAACGCAGCTAACTAAAATCTTTACCTCCCTTATTTTTCTTATGTTTGTTATTACACAATTTGTTTGTATGAAAACGTAAATATTCACATTAAGGGGCCGCGCACACATGCAGCTAAAAGGTGAAATGACGAAAAAAATGTAAAAAAAAATTTTTAACGTCCATGAAATTGGTTTAGTTTTAACAAAGTAACTGCCGCCGTTGTTAAATACATCAGCGAGCAGAAATAAACAAGAATGTTTGTTCATTCAAACAAAGCTGAACTTAAGCGAATAGTGTACGCACTTCCATGCACGTAGTGTGTTTGTTTTTCGAAAGCTTAAAGCTCTGCCTAAAGTTCGGCCGTCAGTTCATATTTCAGCAGTATGTGTGCGCGCGCCCATATGATCGTTGTTTGAGAAATCGTCCTTTTTAAGTTACTATGTTTTTCTCAATGGGAATAGAAGAGTGTATGGGCACGGTTGTTGTTTAAATTTTTGTACCGATGAGATAGATATAAGATATTTTAAACTAGCAATGTGTATGTAAAGACACATCTATTTATATAAATTGCCTGCGTTGGTCACAAGGGTGGTTTCCCACACATTGCACGTTAAGTGGTTCCATGACTGGTCACTATCACTATTAATATTAATGCTATTACAAAAACTGACATATTTATGACATAAGCAGAGTTAACTAAATATGAAATTTAGACCAGGGCTGCAAACCTCCTAAAAATCGGGAGGGGTTCACTTCGGGGTTCGAACCCTTGAAACTTTTTGGGTTCGGGTTTACGGAGCGGGTTCAGAAGCTCGATGAACCTAGGTTCCGGTTCGAACCAGGGTTCAGGCTTGTTTTGTTTTTGCTGACTCAAAAAAATGTATGTCAATTGGGAAAATCTTTAACATTTCGTACATATTTGGAATAAAATATTTGAGCTCAGTAATTTTTACTTTTAAACCAAATGTAAATTTTGAACAAGTTTTAAAAAAGTGACTAGAAATATTTACAAGCTTTTGCAACAGAGAAGATAGCAAACTTTCCATATGTATATTTGGTCGCTTCACTCAAATCAAAAAACTTGGGAAAAATGAATTTTGTGAGAAAAATAAATCCAACAATTTGTATCTTATGAGCAAAATAAAAACTTTTATTTGGGTTTTCTATAACGTCATTCAATTTATATTTATATGGGTTTTTGTGACTGTTTTTTTGTCAAAGTTTTTGCATTTGGCTGGCTTGAGGTCGGTGAAGAGTTACAATAATTCAATTTAGATAACATGAAAACAAATTTCGTTAAAAAAGGTTACGAATCACGAATGTAAGCAAACCTCTCGTTACACACGTTTATGCAAATATAGAGAAACCCTGACGTGCTGGGTGAAAACGGACAATTGATTTCAATTCAGCGACCAAAAAAAATCCTGTGCTATCAGACAAATCTCTGAAATTCTTATTTTAAGAAGTTTTTTCTTAAACTTTTCTTTATGTATAATAGTAATATTTCGAAGTTCTATAAAACTTTGTTTTTCTGAATATCAGGGTAAATTAAATAAAGGCGAGTTCTTTAAATTCATGCCACACTTTTTTCTTAGTGTGCATTCAGATATATTGGAAAATGGCAAAGTTAACAATAAAACAAAGCATCTAGAAAAATTTTAAAATTGTTGAACCGAACCCATTTTTGACTCATATCATTTTAAAGTTTGAACATTCTTCTTCCAGTATATGTTTTCCAACTCAACGTTAGGATCGTGGTCGAGTCCCATGTTCTAGTTTTGAGCAAAGAGAAAGCCTTAAACATGGTTGAATGTATATGTGTGTAAAATCAAAATGTTTCTGACCTTCCGTCATCTGTGATCGCCAATCAGGCCTTTTAAACATTCAAAACGAAAACGATGGGATAATGTTTTTATTAAAAATTTATGGCTTGACTCACATGGATCGGTCATTTATTAGTACAAATGTGAAAGACGTGGTCTTCAAAAAGTGCCTTTTATAAAGGTGACTTTATTTTTGTTGCATATTTGTTGTTTTGAGAACTGTGGCAACTGACGAGAAGTTTTCGCACACGACCATCCACCTTAGGGACGTAATCATACAAGTTCTTAATCGATTTGAGACTGGGACTAAACAGGTATACTCCTCTATTAGTGTTAACGGACGTTAAAATGGTGAAAGGAAAAAGTGAATGTTATATTAATATTGCGCGTTTTCAGGGTTTCATGGTTTAAAAAGGCCTGGATTCGTCAGCGCTGTACTTCTGTATAAGAAATTTGAATTTAGTACATTTACTGAATAAATGAGATTCACAAATAGGGCCCCTCTTGTGTATGCATGATATGCCAAAGTGATATTTTAAACCAATAACCGTAAACGTAAACGAAACCCAAAATAGAATTAGGTTAATAACTTTAACCCACAGCCGTTATATAGCCGTAACCGGCAAAAAGCGATCGGCCAAAACAGTAACCATTACCCTAACCGTTATTCGTTTCGGTTCTCGGATTTCAATTTTTATTTTTGCATTCTGATTCATTTCTCGTTCTTCCCTGCTTGCTTTTTTCAAACGTTGCACTCATTTCTCATATTTAGGCATTATCAATGCTTTATCTTACTTCACCTCATTTTATTTATTACCTCACTTTTCATTTCGAAGGCGACGAAGTCGCGACGGGTTTAGCTAGTAGTCTATAAAGTTTCAAGTATCAGCTGTAACGCTGATTTCGTAGATGAAGCATCTAGATCAGGGGTGCCCAGAATGAGCCTACGGCCGCGTGGAATGAAATACAAATGCACATAATATATGTTAAGCAAGTCACAGCTACAAGAAATTTGTGTGCGTGTGTGTGCCGCCGTGAATAGCGAAAAGCGAATCGAGCGCTGACTGCAATCGGCAACAACAAAACTTAAGCTACGAACGAAAGAGAACAGAGCACGCATATGATATTTTTGTTGCTTTATATAGGCTTATGACTCCCGTCGGCCGTATACGCGCCAGCTATTTCTTTGCGTCAACGCTACAACGAATGCATGGCTTGCGGAATGGGCATGGGCACCCCTGATCTAGATGTTAAGTGCATTCACAAGCAAGGCTGCAAACCTCTAAAATTTTGCAAAAGGTTCGGTTCGGGGGTTCGAACCCGTTGTAAAGTCTAAGGTTCGGTTCGCGGACCGGTTCTCGGAACCCCTGAACCCAAGGTTTTGGTTCGAACCTCGGTTCGCTTGAACATAAAAGAATAGTTTCCATTTATAAAGTTTTTAATTGTCAAATTCCTTAGCTGACATTTACAGCATTTGAGAACTGCTTAGTTTAAGTTAACAAGGAGCGGTACTAGCTCTTAGATCTGAAAGATTAAATTTATGTGTGGAGAACGGCCGTTCAATTCAGGGCAGTCCTTGTTTTTTCGACCTTTACTAAAATTTTAAAACATTTGTCGATGTATGTTCTTTTTGACTATTTTCGAAGGAATCTTTAACATAATTTTCAGATTTGATATCTTTAATGTGTTTATTGTTTTCTATTGCTTTCATAAGCTTCTATTGTTCACAATCAGACGTTGAGTTCAATTTTGAAAGCTCTTAAGAATTTCTTCTTGAAGCATGTCTCTAATGTGCTGCTTTGGAACTTTGTTTTTCGGTCAAAGTTTGAAATCTCGCGTCTAAGAGCAATGCAGACAATATTGGTACTGAGCTCATATTAGAAGAACGTTTATCGAGGCACTTAGATAGTTTACACCAGCGGTGGGCAGCCGAAATAACGGAAAAGGCACAACAAAATTCTGGTGTTTGTTGTAGTATCTATTGCGTGTGGTGGAAAAAACGCTATGAGGCTGCCCACCGCTGGTTTAAACAATGAATTGCTAAACATTTCAGAACAATTGCTCGACATGAAAATCAAGCGTAATAAAAATCACAGCTTTAAACAATTTTATAAAAGAACTCTGAATGCAAAAATCTTTAAGAGTTAGTAACCGTTCGCACATTTTTTTCACACATTCTAGCACTGATTTTCTTTGTTTAATTTAATTAAATTTTTTATTTTTTATACGCAATAGATTCATTAAAGTGTGAGTACAGAGTTTCTCACAAAGAGTGCGAACCTTACAAATGTCAAAATACTCTTTCTTCAAAAAAATAGTAAAATGCTAATTTTAGAGTGTGTGTACTGTAATTATAGAATCCTCCAGGTCATCGTCCAAATCAAGAAATGCAAGAAAATCAACATTACATTCTTCATAGTTGCATTCCTTTTCTGCTCTGCAGTTGTAATTTAAAGTTCTCCTGCTTGAACCATATTTGCTCCTTTATGGACGGTGATAGTATAAATCTAACAAAGAGAAATTACGTAGGATTGGAGAACTTTTTGAATGATACAAGTCAGGTTGTAACCTGGAATTTCTATATTTCCCTGTATGTGTCGTTGGAAAAAATAATTTGGTGAACCGAACCTAAATTTTCGAAAAAGTGGTCCGGTTCGGGTTCAGGTTTGAGAAGTCAAAATATTAGGGGGTTCGGTTCATGGTGCGGTTCGTCGGACCCAAAAAACCCGAACCGAACCGGTTCTAAGGTTGGTGGGATAGTTCGGTTTTTTTTGGTGGTGTGGGGGTGTTAAGTGCTCAAGTTACGACAATAAGAGTTCCAGGGTTTAATGGTAGATGGAACATATTGTGAGCTTGACAGCAATTGGTTGATGCAATGCCAACTGGAAGGAACTGTATTTCAACTCCTGCACAGATTACAAAGCAGAGGTATGGGATAAGAACTGATGTGTAAGTATTTATATGAAATAAATCTGGTTTGTATTGAAACTTCATAGCGCATTCATTGATCACTTATAACTAGGAGTATGCTATTTTGTTTGAATGAGATCAAATATGAAAGGGAGCAGGGAATTTTGAAGTCACTTTTCCCTATTTTTGTTTGTTAAGCTTTGAAAATGACAAATCGCTCGAAGACTAAACTTTCGCCCATCTATGAAAATGAGTTTAAGCCAGATTTATAAAACAGTTTTCAGTTTCAGTCTGATTCAAATCTTTTATAAATATAAATTTTCCTAGCTATTTCGCACACTTTTCTTCTCTTTTCATTTCATTTAATACTCACAGTCTTCGGCCACCATTAGATTGGGCACCATAAAATTAAACTGCACCAACATGCGGAAGCAATCCCATTCCAATACACAGGAACCCTTTTGATTGAAGATCGTATCGAGCAATTTGGCACCCACCTCCGCCTGGAAGGGTATCTGCACGGGCAGCAGACTGGCCGAGTATAAAGCACAGGCTCGCACCAAATTGCTGGCACAGCTCTGATGACGCATCGGTAGCTCGGCCTTCAATGGTTTCTGTATGGCAAACAAATAGACCTCCAACGCTTGCAGCGTATAACTGCAGGTATCCCATAGGGTGGACACTGTGGCCATATCACCATCGCTGCTGCTCGATGCCGTTGACGGTGAGTCCCGATGACTCTGCATGGTCTGACTCTGCATGGCATTGCGCAATGCCTTGTGGAAGGCGGCAATCACCTCGCCCCAATTTGCGTGCAGTTGCGGTTCATCGATTACCTGAATGCTACGCTCAAACTGTCCCACATCGCCGCAGACATTCGATTTGCGCAAAATGCGCTGAAAATTCGGATACGCCCACATGTCCTCATCGCAGATGACATTCAACTCCATGGCCAGGGTGCGCATTATTTCCACAAAGCAGTCCAAGGGTATGAAACTCTCCCGCTGGGCCGGCGGTGGCGAGAATTTGGGCAGAGCTTCACTCACCGGCAGCACCGTGTTGCTCAGGGTTCTGCAGTAGGGACAATGGAACTCCACATTATGCGCCTGGCTCAGGGCCACGCGATTACGATGCGGACGACGCAGCTCCTTGGACTCCTCATTGCTGTAGTACTCCTGCCAGCAGCTATAGTGCATCACATGACCACAGCAGCTGACATGCAGCGACGATTTGACTTGATTTTGATTGTTGGTGACGGTGAAAATCACGCGCGAGAAGTCTGCAAAAAGGCCGAACTGACCAGGGGCGGACCTCGGGTGGTGATGCTGCAATCCTCGAAGCAGAGTATACACTTGAAAGTGTTCTCCCCGGCCTGGTAGTGGCTGCGGTTCACACCCAGGCACGAGACCGGTGCCTCCACCACCAAAGCGGCGGCTCCTTCTGGCTCTAGGCTGCTGCTGCCACTGCCGCCGGGTATATCATCCCAGTCCATGGCACCGCCAGCCGCCTTGCTGGAGGAGGAGGTGGCGGCCTCGTCTTGATCGGTTTTGGTGCTGGCAAACATTTCGGCATTGGACTTCATAAAGGACTTTTGTGCCGATTTCATTTGGGCCATGATTTTGGCTCGGCGCTCAGCGGCCAAGCGGGCACGGGACTCTTTCTCCTGACGTGCCTGCTCTTCGGAGGTCAATGGTTGCTCCTCACCA
Source organism: Lordiphosa stackelbergi (assembly GCA_018904235.1). Classification (NCBI taxonomy): domain Eukaryota; kingdom Metazoa; phylum Arthropoda; class Insecta; order Diptera; family Drosophilidae; genus Lordiphosa; species Lordiphosa stackelbergi. The sequence continues at coordinate 38,151 of JAEIFU010001957.1, read as the reverse complement.
CCGGCCAAGTGCTGAGAGCCGCTGGGTCCGGCAGAACCACAGGGCGCCTGCTTAGTCTGCAGCTCCTTGTAACGCTTGATGGTCCATAAAACAAAGTCGCGGTGGGCCTCCAGCTGGAAAAGATTATGAATTGAATACGGTTTGTTTTTGTATATAAACAATAGGACTTACCCTAGGGCAGCGGGCCAGCTCCTCCAGTTTGTCTAGTATGCCAAATTTCTGGGAACGTTCATAGAAACTAAGGAACGGATAATGCTCACTCAACTCCTCTTGAATGGCAAAGCCCAGCAGGTGAAGAATCTTTGTGTTGGGACGAAACGAAAATAAGAGTAAAAGAAGAGGAAATGTGAGCAGGAAAACTTACCTTTTGCAAATGACTCTCGGTAAAGGAACGACTGCGTGCATCCAAAGCACGATCCATGATTAGAGTGCTAATGCTAAGGAACACATTGCACTGCAAAATGTTGGCCATGGATCTGTGTAAAGAGGAAGGGTAAAAGGAGTTAAATAACAAGTAAAGGGTGGGAACAGTTTCAGATGCAGGTGGGAACAGTTTTGACACCGGTTAGAAATAAAATGGAACTGCGAACTTGGAGCAAGACCACACCAGAACAGTCAAAACAGTCACATAGAAAGTGTCGTCAAATGAAAGACTTAAGTCGAAATGGATGAAAATCTATGATGTTTCAAAATGTTTCATACTAAAACCCATTTTCCGAACTATCGCCATTCGATTTCTACAAACTATTGAGCAGGTGCCAATCATGATGATTTCCAAGAGGGCAAGGATCTTTTAAAGCCCGATTCCTACCGTCCAATTAGTCTCTTGACAACTTTCTGCAAAATATTTGACAAAATATTTCTTAAAAGAATGTTGGCAGTTAGCGCGGTTGAAGAGGCTATACCAGACCATCAGTTCTCCAAAACAATATCTACTGATTCTGGTTACTGGTTAAGCCGAGGGGGCGAGCGATCAAGCATCCGTCCCATTGCTGGGGTACCTTAGGGAAGTGTTCTTGGACCGTACTCAGACTATACTCTCTGTTCACCTCGGATCTGCCGTATCCAGTCACCCATCGCACTGTTATCGTCACGTATGCTGACAATAGAGCATCTGCTAAGGTCCTAAAGTTCCAGGACAGCTTTGGTGGTTGGCTGGCGGTTTGGCGAACCGATGGAACATTATCAACATAATCAACAATGCACCTTCTATATGAGACGCGGGAAAGTTGCTCGAGTACGACCGACTTCTAGGGTCAAGAGTCCCGTATTCAAAATCTGCGGTTAAATACCGTGGCGTGACTTTGGAGCAGCATTCACAATCGCAGTAGCGAAGGAGCTCGATTGGTTTCTTAAGCCGCGTAGCGGACTTTCGTTGCGAACCAAAATTCATGTTTATAAGGCTATTACCATGCCTTCCTGAACCTGAAGGATCCCGCTGTGGGGTAAGGCAAGGCTGCCCAAACTGAGCTTACGCCCGCGTGGAATGAAATAATAATGCACAAAATATTTTTTTTAAGCAAGAAAAACAACAATAATCTTCAATAAACTCACTCTAACCGAGCTGGAAGCCCAGAATGTCAGAGATGCTATTAACCAGAACACGGCCACGCCACTCGTATTACACCGACTTGTAGAAGCTCTCCGGATCTAACGATAGCAAGTCCAGCATAGCTTTGAACTCGGACCACATCCCCATCACAGTCAAAGTCAGAAATAGTGCAGATTTCATTACCTCCGAAAGATGCACCTTTGTGAATTTTGGCAAGACTGATTGGGAAAGGTTCGAGCTCAACAAGGAGACAGAATTTGCCATCCTCCCCGCACCCAGCACCGTGAATGAAGGCGAAAAAACTTCAGAAGAATCCTCAATAAAGTTGGGAAGCAATGCATTCCCGCTGGAAGGATACAAAAACTGAGACCAGGATTCCCACCCGAAGCCGCCAGACTAGCTGACACACGCGATGAGCTCAGGAAAGAAGACCCCTCAAACGCACGCATACCAGTGCTCGGAGAAGAGATTGACAGACTCGTTAACAAGTTTCGTAAGGACAAGTGGTTGCAACAACTTGAAGACATGGATATGGGATCCAAAAGACTATGGAGCACAATAAAACAGCTCACGAACCCGCAGAGGAAAGACCAAGTTATGGTCTCTTTTGGAAACAACACGCCCGCAAATCCGAACAAGTGCGCAACGCTCAATCGATTCACAATCCGCCGCAAGTCCTTCGGACCGAATTTGCAAGCCTGGCAGCCATCAAAAACGCCAAACCATCCAAAGCCATCGGACCAGACGGATTGGCAACAATAATGTTAAAACACCTGGGACATCCGTTGGACATCCCCAATATATGGAGAACAGTTCCAAGGCAATTCGTACAGGCCAATAACACTACTCTCTCCTGTCACCTATCCTCTTTAACCTCTACATTGCCAATCTACCCACACCACCCACCGAGATAAAAGTCGTCTCATATGCCGATGACTGCACAGTCACAACATCAGGCAAAGACGTTAAATTCCTTGAAACTCGATTGAACCGCTACCTGCCGGTGCTGGAAAACTTCTTCCACAGTCCAAACCTTTTCCTCTCAGCGAGTAAATCATCCGCAACCCTAGCTAAAATCGCGTTTTTCACCCCCCCGCTTTGACCTGAGGACAGTCCAACAGAATTTCGAGCGCTTCCTCCCTAACCACCCACCAAACGAGGAAGAATGTACTGCCGCACGCAACGATGCTCACACCAGCATGGTTGAAAGCACAGTAGCTGCACTACAGCTCAATGTGGTCCTCGGAGGCAGACCACCGCCTATCGACCCCAGTGAGGAATCACTACCCATAAGATCCACGTTGGCACAGTTGCGCTCAGGAAAGAGTAGGCAGCTTAACAGCTACCTAGCGCGCATTAACCCAGAGGTCATGGACACGTGTCCCAAGTGCGACCTTAGCCCCCATGACACACTACACTTATTTAACTGCCCACTAAATCCCACATCACTCACACCCATCACACTTTGGACCCATCCAATCGAGGCCGCTACATTCCTCGAACTGGACCTGGGTCTCTAACTCAACATCAACTTTCTCTTAAACATAATCTCTCTTTTCTTATTTTTCATACTATGTACATACAGTCAACCCTGCCGTTACAACAACAACAACCAGAACACGGCGAATGTAGCTATAAACCGCCTGAAGCCTAAGTGTCCTGGAAGGTAGACCTCCCCCTATAAATGTCCAGCAAAAACCAGGCAATAACGGATGAATGCCCAAAATGAGGACAGTCTCCACATGACACGCCTCATCTGTTTAACTGCCCGGTTCACCCCACAGCACTCACACCACCACTACACCTCTGGACTCACCCCATAGACACAGTAGCCTTCCTTGGGTTAGACCTGGGAAACCACCCAATCTCGACATTCACCATTTCCCCAATACCACTCTTTCTTTTCAAACTTCTCTACTCAACTTTGTCTCTTTACCCTCAATACAATAATCTTCTGCGTGTGTGTGCCGCCGTAAATAGCGAAAAGCACTCGGGCCATTGCTAGCGAGTCGAGTGCCGACTACGCAAACCAACTTTGTTGTTGCGTTCGAGTTTACCAGAGACAGAAGAGAGCCATATATGATTTATATTGCGATTTGGATGTTTTTCCAATTTGCGCCCAATTCAATATGCACACTAGCAGGTATCATGACCGACTGGTGGCCCACTCCAATATACTTGCTTATGAATTGACTACAAACAGGCTCAGAAGGCCTTAACAGACGACATCCCACTGACCTCTGGGTTCGCGGAAAGCGTCCCTCGGGCCGGCTCATCAACTTGCCATAAGCTATTCAAATTTAAACAAAAAAATTTCATCGAACAGGTGAGCAATACATTCCCAACGCTGCTGTTTCCCCAGCAAGATGACAGTTCACCGAACTATTAAAAATTTTTGAATGAAAAACAGAAGAGAAAGTATTAAAAGAATATAAAATTTAAAAAACGAGCTACATCTATTCAGATCTAAAAATTTATACTTATAAAACTGTAGGCCCGACTGTCTGACAGACTTATCAACCCACAGCCAAAACTCGCTTATACTAGAGATCTAAGATTTGGCATAGACCTTCGTTTAGTTATGCAGGCGCGCACTAAGAAAGAAAATTTGGAAAATTTGTCTGCGAAGTGGGTGAACAAGTCAAAGAAAAGTTTGTATGGGCAACATTGCAACATGCAACATTGTAGACTAAGCTCTTTTAATAAGAGCGAGAGAGAAAGTGAGAATTTCAAACTTTTTTCAAAAGTTAAGGCAAAGCTATAACCGTAACTGGAATAAACCGATCGCCAAAACAGTTCAACTGTGCGAATTTCACCATCTCAAGTTCTTATCACCTTAGCTTAGACCACAGACCGGTACGTTCCTATCTACCGTGTATACAACCCCGCTTTGAAGCAGCTACGTCGACACACCGACAGTATACGAACTTATACCGCTCTCAACAACAAACAAGTTTTAAATGAGAGCACTCTCGCTTGGCTAAACACACACACGCAACGCGGCCCTGGCTTAAAGCTATGAAACCAACTAGTTGAGTTAGTAGAATCATTCCTCAAACTGGTTCAGGATTAGGCTGCCTTCACACTGTAGGCCATGAAATTCTATGAATTTGACAAGCTATTCAAATTTAAAACATAACAAAAAGCAGGACTACTAGACTATCATATCTCAAGTGTCGAACAGTGACAATAGTCCTCGTGAATAATGTTTTGTAATTGACCTTGACCAGTTTAAGTAAAACCTAAGCTATTCAACTTAGTTACAAATGGCGCCCGAGCAGGCAGTGGTACACCCACCCTTCAATGACTATCATGTCTCAAGTGTCGAACAGTGTGAAGGCAGCCCTAGTTTCTTCTCAAGTAGGAATGTGTCTAGTCCTTACAACAACAAAGTATGAGGAAACTTAACAATTAAACCGCATAAAATGGAATTGGGGAAATCAAAAACTGTTGAAATCAAGTCACAAAACTAAACGAAAACCAAACAAGTTCAGAACGGCAAAGCTAGCTAAAACTCACGTGAAAGCCGGTGTCAATTGTGGCAGCATCGGCGGTGGACAGCAGACCAATTGTTTTTTGGCTTTACGACGCTCACGCTGCAACTCCTCCGCCTTGGATTTATCCTCTTTGGTGTAATGATAGAAGTACACATTGAACTCCTCAAACAGATGCTCCTTCAGCTCGTAGACACCCTTGCTCTCTACACCCACGGGTTTCTTGAATACGGCCACCGTATTGATAACATCCTCAAAGATGCTATCGCTATTCCCTCCATTACTGTCGGGCAGCGCTCGACTTAGTTCCGAATGGGAATAGGATTTGGTGCACAGCAACTGTATGATTTCTTTGCGCAGGCGATCCTCCTCACTGACCAGCGATACGCCCGGCATCCAACGCTCGCCAATGATCACAATCAACAGTTCGAGGAACTCATCGATCATGGACAACTGACGCATAAATTCATCATCCACTGGGGATTCGGCCAACAAGGCCTCATAGTTGGGCTGGGCCCAAAGGATCAAATTGAATTTGTTGAGTACATGAATCAGGAACTCGTTGCTCTCGATGAGTGAGGCTCCGATCTGCAGGCAAACCACATCACGATCCAACATCTCGACACGGCAGCGTACATTGCGATAGAAGTAGAGCTGATGAAGCAGCGAGTAGCCGTTGCGACGCCACATGCCGGCGGCCACCTGGGCAATCATGGCATGGGTGCATAGCACGGGCTCAATTATCTCGCGTGGTGTTAATATCAAAGCCTTGCCCTTGTTATCCAGCATGTTGTCCAACAGCTTGTCGTAGGTCATGTCATGGGCACCCAAGTGCAAATAGATGCCCGCATAGAAACGGGAGAGGGGCAAATGTATGGAAACGGGACGCACGGCTACATCGTAAATGAGACAGCTGGCCACATGGCCGGCCACACTTTTGGCCTCGACCTTTTCACTGCCCACAATGAAGCTATTGTTGACCAGAGCACGAACAGTCATCTTATACAGTTGGCACAAGAGTTCCACATCGCTGGCCGCCCACTCGATGACCTGGGAGATGGTGGTGGCCAGTTTGATGTGCAAATTGAAGGCGCATTCCCATTCGGGTTCATAGTCCATATGTTGGCCCGTCTGGCGTGTAATGGACTCCATGCCCTGCATCACATTCAAAACACGCATCAAAGCCTTGCAGCCTGGAACAGAGAGAGACAGAGAGAGAGAGAGATAGTACCAGTTAGAGCGAGAGCGTGCTACACTTACCCTCCAGAAATCCCGTGCGCAAATCATTGCTCAACACCTCCGGCTTTAGGCTAAGCAAATACCTCAGATCATACAAAATATAGTTGGCCCTCTTGAAGAACGTCATGCTGGCAATATTCTTGCTAAAGTGCAACGTACGATTGTGTATAAACTTCTCAATGGCCACATGGTAGAACGTGTGCAACAGCCTCTCGAATATCCCCTCCTGGGCAATCAAATGGTGCGCTATGCTGGGCACCGTGAACAGCTGCACACTGAGCGACACAATGGAAAAGGAATGATCGTGATCATCGTTGATGAAATCCTCCACAATGTTGGTGTAGATGCGCGAGAACTCCTGGGCCAATACCATTTTGTTCTCGTACTCCATCAGCATGCCCGAGATGAGCAGGCGGTGCCAACAGGTGCGTGCCGTCTTCCACAGCTTCACATCGTACTCGAGTATGTGGCGTATGCAGAACAGCTCCTTCTTCTGCTGCACCAGCGTGGCGAACGTCTTGCGGAACAAATAGTGCCGCACCAGAAACTCCTGGAACCAGCTAAGCAGCTGCAGGGCAAACTGTTGACAGGCCACCGAATTGATGTGCAGCACGGACGTGCGTAACGATTGGTTGTTACGGGCATTGGTCAGCAGACCGCTTGGCGGTATCATTTGATTCTCAATGGCCGTTTTCAGATCGTTGCACTCCTTGAAGGTGTCACACTTGACCACAGCACGGCCCTCACGATCTATGGCCGCCACAATCTCCATGGCATCCTTGTGACGGCATTTGGCAATTTTGGTTAGTGTCTGGATGACCTGATCGAATGTGTGCGACTCATCGTTGTACAGCACCGTACAGAATTGGGCACCATCCACCTGTTCGCCATCCAAACACTGCAGGCTAGCATTTGGCTCAATCTCCAGATAGTTGACGCAAAACGCCAGAATGGCACTGAAACATATCTCGCTGCGCTCCAAGACGGCAGGTGTTAGGATCTTGCTTTCCAAGGGGTTTTTGCGATTGGCCTGAAAATTAAGAAGAAAAGGGTGAGAATTTACGGGATGTTTATGGTTCAGTTGCAAAGTTTAAAGTTTAAGTGTGACCAGGTGAGATTTGATAGTTTTGTGGAAAAGTTGCTTATGGCATTCTGGCGAGATATGTGAATCAACGGATTGATGGATCATTCACTGGCCTATCAGAATATTTTTAAAGCGAGCTTAACTGAATTGCTGCGCAACACGGTTGCGGCCGTTCCTGCGCATATTATACTACTATACTACTGTGGGCAAAAAATACCGGGAAATAGTTTATAAATCAAAAAATCTTTAATTATTCTTGTAAATTCATTTCATTCCCCTCAAAGTAGTCTCTTTCGAATGCATTACACTTGTGCCAATGTTTTTTCCAATTTTAAAAACATGCTGCAAAGTCCTCTTCCGGTAAAGTCTTCAATTTCTTCTTCGTTTCGGGTTCTATCCTTAATGGATTCAAAACGCTCTCCATGGAGCGGTCTCTTGAGTTTAGCGAATTGCCCGTCGTGGTAGCCCTAATGGTCACTCAAAATGGTTTCCACTGTTATGTATCTGTACCATGCTGACTCCAACCTGTAAGCCATTCTAGTCGCACTTTCCGAAATGGACAGGCTTAAAAATTTAGTCCCATATAAGAGCGTGGATAAACGCCTCTTAGTTTACCGACCAAAAATACATTCGACAACAACTACACCAAGTGGAGAATGTAACAAAAGACTTAGGCTTAAATTTAGTTGTCATGAAGTGATATTCCATCCTATGTTGAATAAAAAACCGCGAATAACTCACCATGAACAACATTTTTATAAACATATCCTACGTCTAAAAATAACGCGAATTGGAGGAGCATGGTGGGCGGTTTAATGTTTACTGTTATTTCTATGCCCAAGCCCATTCCGCAAGCCACGCATTCGTTGTTGATTGACGCAAGGTAATAAAAGGAACTAAACTGAAGTGCTGCGCATCACGGTTGCGGCCGTTCCTGCGCATAGTCAATTTTTACGCAAACTTTGAAGGCTTTTCGTAGAGGTTAAAACTCAAATTAAAATTCTTCGATTTTTTAATTTAATATGAACTTAGGGTGTTAAGCAATCATTTAAGATGGTATCAGTCAAGTTTCTTATCGGCGTCCACCCTAGTGTACACCGATAAGGTACCATGCGAAAACTCAACAACTTTTAACAAAGAGTATATTGCAGACGTTCCAAAAATCCCGGTATTTAAACGGTTGCTGTCCACAGAAAACGATGTCTATAATGGGTTGGTGTATGCATCAACCAAAATGAAAGCATAACTGATTCTAAAGAGTAGATATATTCTTGATCAGACAAGTAGACAGAGTCATGTCCGTCAGACCTTCAGCACAAAAATAGTAATCCGCATTATTTATCCCCGGGAGACCGCAGATACGCCCCCTCTTTCCTGCAGAGGCCGTCCCACTGGCAGAAAGAAGGGACTTACTGAGGAACGAAGCGCAGCGAATCCGAGATACAAGCCCTCAACGATGAGATCACCAAACTGGTAAACCAACACAGAAAAAAGAAATGGCTCCAGTAGCTTGATGAGCTGGACAAAGGCTCAAAAACTTTGGTGCACCATCAAACAGCTCACCAACCCACGCAAAAAGACCTGGTGACCATTTCTTTTGGTGAATACACGCCGTCAAACCTAAAAAATGCGCAACAGCCTTTAACCGGCAGTTTGTCCCACACCCTGCGCACAAGGACAAAAAACAGGCGGAAGGTTATCCGAAGAATCCGCAACTCCCCTCAGAGGACACAGCAGTGTCCTTTGGCGAAGAAGAGGTATCCATGGCAATCAAGGAGTCGAAGCCGTCAACAGCGATGGGTCCAGATGGATTGGCCACCATCATGTTGAAGCACATTGGGCCGTTGGCGATCAGGTACCTGACCCACACATTTAACCTGTGTGTCAGGAGTATTTGGTCATCCCGAGTATTTGGAAAACAGGGAAAATAATTCCAATACTCAAGTCGGAGAAGCCAGCGGAACAAGGTGCCTCATACCGCCCAATCACCCTCCTATCCCCGGTTGCCAAAATACTCGAGACCCTAATACTACCGACGCTAAAAGAACATCTCCGCCCCGCCAAGCACCAACATGGCTTCAGAGCTGGACACAGCACCACCTCAGCCTTATGTGAGCTCACCACCACCATCGCTGCAGGTCTAAACAGCGTACGACCCCACGAAAGGTCCATCCTCGTAGCCCTAGACCTGTCAAAGGCCTTTGACATGGTTAGCCATTCCACCTTGCTACAGGACCTACTCCACAGCAGCCTACCAAACCACATCAAGAGGTGGTTAGCGAACTACCTCTGGCAGGCAAGCCAAAGTGGAGTTCCGTGGAGAGCTATCCAAGACTCACATCATCAAGAAGGGGTCCCACAAGACGGTGTCCTCTCCCCCTGCTGTTCAACACCTACATAGCAGGGGCCTCCCCCCCCGAGGTCAAGCTGACATGACTGTACAGTCATCTCCACAGGGAGGGACATTCACCAACTGGAAGAGAGGATAAATGACTACCTCCCACGCCTTGCCAATTACTTCGCAGACAGGAACCTCAGCCTGTCGGCCACCAAATCATCGGCCACCCTTCTCACAATAAGTCAATAAGTGACACCCAATGGCGAAACCTCCAGCTTACGCAAAACGCTGCGCTGAGAGTAGCTACGGGTTGTCACAAAATGACCCACCCCGACCATCTCCATCAAGAAACTGAGATCCTCCCAGTCCGCAACCACAACAGGCTCCTCACCCAACAGTATCTCATCGGATGCCACTGCGAGTCACATCCAAACCACGACTGCACCAAGCAATGCATATCAAGGAGACCCAAAGCAGTCCGATACGACCTTAGGACTGAACTCCCAAAGGTAAAACAACTCTTGGGAAATGGCTCGGTAACAGCAACAACATCCGCTGTGGCCATAAAGAAGGCACACACCGACATGGTCGCCTCCACCATAGAAGCCTACCAAGAAAATGTTGTCCTAGGGGGCAGGCCGCGCCTGCAGATCCAGATGAGAAGACCCTTCCCCGACGCACCAGAGCGACACTCGCGCAGCTCCGATCCGGAAAAAGCAGGCACCTCAACAACTATCTTGCCCGCATAAACCCAGATATTGCTGATGAATGTCCCAAATGTGGTCAAAGCCCCCACGATACCAAACACCTCTTCGAGTGCCCCTGAACCAAACTGATCTCACGCCCCTAGACCTATGGTCCCGTCCAGTAGAGGTTGCTTCCTTCCTCGAACTGGACAGGGAATAGTTTCAATCAAACTAACCTTTACTCTCCCATTTCTCTTTTTCTTCCTTTCAACGCGTACATACAAAACTTCCCCCAGCCGTTACAACAACAACAACAACCGTGATGGGCAGCCCTTCAGTTCAGCTCGTGTGACGCCTCACTTCTTGAAAGGTCTAATGGCCTCCTAGTGTACGGCAAAAACTGACTTTCATTTAGAACTGAACATTGCATTTAGAACTGAACGAGCGCGCACAGCTCGTTCGTTGTTATTTTACGCAAAGGGATACAGACCCGCGCGTATAGCCTTCACGCTGAGCTTATGACAGGGAAAAAAAAAAAGGGGAAAAATGTGACTGTCTTCCTTTTAACACAGGGTTCCCCAATAAGAGAGGACGGAAAATGTGGTTGTCTCTTTTTGATACACAGTGAAGAAGGACTTTGGCAAGCGCCCAGGGGCCATGGCTGGGGAACTCTCTCTTTTCGTTCTCTTCGAGCGACGTATCTGGCTAAGCGTTGAGCAACAATAAAAATGTTCTCTCTTCTCGTTCTCTTCGAGCGAAGGCTTTGTTGTTGACAGCAGCGTGTGCATCAGATAGACACACAAACAAAAATCGGGTTCCTTATCTTTATTTCTGGTGGTTTTTTGTGGCTTTAGATATAATTTCTTCATTTTGTATTGTAATCAAGCGAGCATAAGCTGATTCTGGGCACCTTTTTTTAGTGTATGAGGTATTTTATGGATTTTATGTATAAAATGGAAAAACCGTGTAAAACCGAAAAAACCCGCTTTCCTGAAAATACTTCGCACCTGACCCCGCAATTAATCTCCGTTACTTACCAAATGCAGCTGACAGTATTGATCCTTTTTCCAGGCCTCATCATCGCCACAATCACAACAGCCTCCACCGCCCGATGTGGACATTTTATACTTGTGAAAACGATGTGCCGATCGCTTAAAGCAATTCACACACAGCACACACGTGGGATCCACACCGCATTCGCGACAACTGTAGGTGGGTTCACCATTCTTAAAGACTTTGCCGCAAACGGTTGCCGTATTACCCTCCAGGCGTAATTTTTCCAAAGCTGTCACCGGATTATCGCCCAGCATGAATTCGACCACAACATCAATGATCTCCTCCTTGGCCAGTGACTCCTTGAACATGCATTTTACTGTAAAAATAAAATGAGAAAGGGATTAGTTTTTGGTAGAAAGAGGGAGAGAAAGTGCTGCTATGTATCAGATTCGATATACTTAGTGGAACACTACAAAAAGCATGTCAACGTTGTGACTATCTCTGCACTTACATGACCCACGGGTCACTCCACGCTTGATCTCCTGCAAACGCTTGATTTCTTGCAATAAATTGACATTCTTGTTGGTGACCAAATCGGAAAAATATTCAGGGTTCACCGAACCATCATCGTCCGAATCGGACTCACCCGATATGGTTAAATTATAGCGCCTGCAATTACTGCATCTCATGCCCACTCGCATTTGAATTGAAAAAAAAGGGGTGATGAAATGATATATATACATGGTAGATGATAGAAAGAGAGGGTTAAATGTGGTTAGTAAGGAAATGGGGGAAATGTGCATATGAACAGGATATGGAAATTTACAGTGCGACCGAAAAGGAAGAGGATATTTAACTTAATGCTTGAATTCCTTGACCGAATTTGCTTACACACACCAAATAGTAGTCTGATAAACTGATGTACAGCTGTTTCAAGAACCTCCCGGTTTTATTTGATTTTCAAAGAAGTCACTACAACTGTGAAATTGACAAATAAACTTAATTTTAAAGAACAAGAATCGAAAATTTTTCGAACCAAAACCTAGAAAACTAGAACTTTAGCCGCCCTTGAGATGGCTTCGAAAAAGAGGTAGGCGCAATAAAAAAAAGTACCAAACAAATAAAAATTCTTTAGTTTAGCTATCTAAACTCTTGCATCCCAAAAAATCAATACTTGGGATCAAGTAATTCGCTCTTGGATCAAGAATTTCCAAAGAGTCGTAACCGGATACAATCTTTTAGCAAGATAATGCTGGGCCAGTCGTGAGTGGTTCAGTAAAAAGAAAATCAAATTTCTTGAATGGCCAGCACGTTCTACGGACATGAGCCCAATAGAGAACATGTGAAGTAAGCCTACACATGGTGTTTATGCTGGCGGACAAAAGTTCAGACGAAAAGCTCTTATCAAGGAATGGGTCAAAATACCGGATTCACAGTTCCAAATCATGATTAGAGCGATGCGGTTAGGTTTTTTCAGCAGTGCCTATTTGTCCGATTGTGTATGTGTCTCTAAATTGTACAAAGTATTTCAGAGTGGGGCCACTCGACTGTAACGCTCTTACTTATTTAATTTTAATTCTTTTTAATATCGTTTCTTATACCAATTTCATTATTTCCCGTTGCCTCGAGCTCGCTCTTCTGTATATTTCGAAACCTCCGTTTTAAACCTTGTATTGGTAGATTGCTGTCGAGTTTTGAGGTCGCATCAGATACACACACATATCACCACAAGTCTTCTGACTTCAAGTGCGCAAAACCGCAAATTTGTGGTAGTGGGTCGCCATTGATAGTTTGTGTGAATTGCAGATACAGTTGATTGTTCTGAGAATATAATGTTTTCAATTAAATTGAGATCTCTACTGTAAACCATTGATAATTTATATGCACATTTATGTATAGCTTGCTGACCCATTTTGTTTGGACTTAAGTTTTAAAATTTCTCTAAATTTGATAAAAATCCAGCTACCGATACGGAACCGAATACTACCTAAAGAACCGGAACCGAAATTCGATTCGGTTTGATTCCCTGAGAGCGAGAGTTAGATGAATTCATATGCGTTCTCTCCTCTCTTTCTTTCCGAGTGAAGGTTTTGTTGTTGATGCGTTCAGACCATGATGCAACTAAGAAGGTGAGGCGCTCCGCAAACATTTTCAACTAAGCGCTTTTGCTCAGAGCGCGATAAGAGAGAGAGAGAGGGGCCGAAATTTGTTTAGTGAATAACTTGGGTGTTTTTGCTCGGATTATGTAGCGCTTTTCAAAATAGATAGATATACGGCCAAAGATAGAATATGCTAAGCCACGATGTTGTAACCAGGGCTGCAAACCTCTCTAAAAATGGAAGAGGTTAACTCCGGGGTTCGAACCAGCGAAACTTTTTGAGTTCGGGTTCACGGAGCGGGTTCAGAAAGTTTGGTGAACCTACGTTCCGGTTCGAACCGGGATTAAGGCATAATTTTGTTTTTTGCTAATTCAAAAAACCTGATTATAAATCGGAACAACCTTATTCAATTAGTTATTTTGAATATAATATTCGAGTTTTGTTTAAGTAGCTTATGGATAAAACCAGAGGTCCGGAATAACTCTCAACACATATTTTCAAAGTGTTTCTCACTGAGAGAAATACAAAAATCATAAGCAATTTCGGTATCTCACTGAGTTTAATTTTTATTTTTGTTTTATTTGTGTTTTCTGTTAACCGAAAAATGTTGAGAGAAAAATTTAACTGTTTTTCAATAACACTTAAAAAATAACATATGTTCAAAGTGTTTTTTGATAACAGTTATAGTATAACAGAAAAACGAAAGTAAATAAAGATAAGTGTTATTTCTCTATTAGCTAAGTAATGATAATTTACTTTGGAGATGTGATTGGGAACAATGTTTTATACCAGCGGTGGTCACGAAATTTAAGTTTGGGAGCAATCCAACAACAAAAACAGTTAAAAACCAACCTTATCAAATAAAATCGAGTCGGCAAACGAGACACACACTGCATATGTTTTAATTTGCAAACATCTACTTCAGTGCCAAGCGGGTCTCGATCGCGCACACTGTACCTGCTGCCGTCGTTCTTTCAACTTACTATTATGTAAGGCAATTACACTTGATGCGACGTATGCTTGCGCGTGTCGGCGCCTCAAAGCGAGACAATTTTCTTAAGCTTCAGAATGACGCCTGTTGCCAAAAAAATAACTCTTAGATCAGTGGAAGCATGGTCATCCATTGTATTTATCGCGGTTAAGTATTGTCATTATCACGGCTATGTAAATATGTAATATATTAAGGTGTGATATATAAAACTCTCATTTCTGCGTGAATTCGCATTTTTCGGGGTGTGAGCGCCATTTTTTAATGAATGTCAAATGCATTCGCATTGTTGATTGAGTGTGGTCATTTGAGGTTTTAAAAAGCAGTTTCTTAGGCACTTGTATTATCATGGAGATCCAGTAGCTGTGAACTGCGAATTCGCATTGATCCATATATGATTTTCCACCCACAAGGTCAAACTTCCTTTACACGAGCACTGAGCTATAACCGCGGCAAGAAACTATTTTTCAGAGTTAAAGTTTTTTGTGTTTAATTTTATGCCCTTATCGCTGTAAATGAAATTGAGTGTTAAAAATGTCCGTTCCACAGACTTTGAGTAAAACGACACTTATATTTTTCTCACAATAATAAGTGTTATTGAAAAACACAAAAAACATAACAGAAAAAAATGAAAATATGTGTTTCTCACTGAGATAAACACTTACACTCGAAAAATAAGTCACTATCACTGACCGAAACACTTATACTCAAAAAATAAATCAATCTATCTGTTTGAGACATATTTCAAAGTGTCTAAAAATAACAGGGTTATTTTACAACACTTTCATTTTGAGTGAGATATTCCGGACCTCTGGATAAAACACATTTAACTGACCAAAAAAAAATCGACAAAATTCGAAATTCAATATACGCGACTTTTTTAGCTCTTTAGCCAAAACTTTGTGACTTTAGAATTGTTAGGCAATCTTTGAATTCCTCCAAAAGAAACTAAGAAATCGTTGCTTTATTTTCTAGATTCAATTCATGTTTTTAAGAATATGAACTTGGGGAAGAAGAAGATTGATGATTTTATTAATTAGTTCCCTTTGACGATCATACAATTCAGCAATTTGTCTCTTGTTTTAAGGACAACAAATTAAGTTTCTTAGATCCAATAAAAAGATTTAAGAATTGGGATTGAAGTTAAAGTGTGAGAACGTTTTTCTAAGAACTTTCTAAATATGTACGAACATTCAAACCTTAAAATATCGATACAAGAACCAGTATTTTTGCAATTTCGTACTTATATCGAAAAATAGCAAAATAAACATTTATAGCAGCTAGAAAAGAGGTAATCGACTTTGTTCTCAATTCCACTTCAAAAAGAGTTTTTGGAATGTGGAATTGATTCCTGTTCTGGTCAAAGCAAAACGAAAGACTTTTTCGGATTGCGGAAGCTCCAAACAGTTTGATAGACATTTCTCAATCGATAGTCGTCTATCGTGGGTCATAGGGTCGTCAGTCCATTAAAAAGTGATAATTTTATACAAAATCGAGTTAATTTCGCATGTGACCAATAATTTTAATGTGATGGGAACTCGGGAGATATAGTTTGGACGATTGCATTGTGGAATAATATTATAATTTAATTTGTTTAATTTCTTTGTTGCCTCATGATTCAGATTGCGTCTCTCTTTTCCTTTCTCTCTCTCCTCTCTTGCAAATTCGAGTGCAAAAAAATGGTGTGCATCAGGGACCGTGTGTGTGTTTAGACATGCGAGAGCGCGCTCTTTTAGCACTTGATTGCTGTTGCAAATGAGAGCAGTATAAGCTCGCATACTGCCGACACGAGCCGAACGCTCGCATACAAACATAAATGTCTATATCTATAAAAGAGAGTGTCCAATCTGTGAATCAGTGATTGGAAATCAACGCGCAGCCTTAACGGTAAGAGATAGAGGGCTGTAATTTGGACAGGAGTTTCCACCCCAAAAAGTCGGAAAAGCGTCGAAAAACTTTGTATAGGAAATATTTTATTTTTCATCCGATTGACTTGACACTTGGTTTGTAAGGAATAATTTGAAATACGAAGTAATTTGAAATTTGATTCTTCAATGATGGAAAATCCGCCCCGCCGCTTGGACCTTATCAGTGTGGCTAGACCTGTTAGACCTGTTAAATCCACCACAGACCAGATATTCACACTACGACAAATCCTGGAGAAGACCTACGAGAGAGGCATCAACACACACCATCTTTTTGTTGATTATAAATCAGCAACCGATATAATCAGTAACCGATAAGGTCAAGGTTTTTCGAAGTCTTGTCTACTGTCTACCCTTGGTATACCAGCAAAGTACGATCGTCTTTGCATGCCAAAATAGGAAAGAACCTTTCCGAACCATTTGATAAAGCCTCTTAGAATAAGATCAAAGAGGGATACAAGAGATTATCGAAAAAAAAGAAATAAACAAAAAAACGAAATTAGGAGACTGTAACCAAAATTTGATACCAAAACTAGAATGTTTTAGGCAGGGCGATACCTTATCGTGATGACTTCTTCAATCTACTGATAGAATAATTATATCAAACTTAGCAAGAACCAGTGCCCAAGCATGCCAACAGTAGAATCGGCTTACCAGCAGCGCGGCTTTATTTATAAAGATCTAAGGCTACTCAGAGAACATATGCGCGATGATATCGACATCATCGGCAAAATACTGATGGAATTATATGGCGGTGCTCAACAGAACGGGCCTTTATTTATTATAAAGATAAGTAGATATGCCGAGAAGCGGCAAAAAACGAACGGCGGTGTTTCAGAGATTGAGAGGCAGTCGGAACTGATGGGTTTAGCGGTAAATGAGGACAAGACGAAATACCTTGTATCCGCGGACAAAAAGTCCTTGCGTCTTGGGCAATCTGTTACAATGGGAGAATACAACTTGAAAGTTGTAGAAGATTTTGTTTACCTCGGAAGAACGATAACCAGCGACAACAACCTCAGTCTGGAAATCCGACGAAGGATCACTCTTGCAAACCGATGCTACTACGGGCTAAGTAGGGAGCTCAAGAGCAGAGATTTCAAGCGAAGAAAAAAATTAGCCCTATACAAGTCGCTTATCATCCCAGTCCTGCAATACGGCGCAGAAGCATGGACAATGACAGCAGCGGATGAAGCGGCGATTGGCGTGTTTGAACGAAAGATTCTTCGGAGGATTTATGGACCTTTAAAAGTTGGCGATGATTTCCGCATTCGAAATAATGACGAACTGTATGAGCTCTATGGGGACACCTGTCTGGTCAAGCGCATAAAGCAACAGCGGCTGCGCTGGTTAGGACATGTCACCAGGATGGACGAAGAAGCTCCAGTAAGGAAAGCTTATTATTCGAAGGCGGCTGACTACGGAGGAAGAGGCAAGCAGGGGAGACCTCGACTAAGATGGGATGACCAGGTTCGGGCAGACATTGCCAAGCTTTGTGTGACCAACTGGTGCCAGCTCGCACGGAACAGAAGCATCGCGAGGCCCAGACCGTCGAACGGTTATAATGGCCAATTAAGAAGAAGAAAATCCGCCCCGGGAAGTGGGTGGGATGTGGGCTGATATCGGTTCTATACTGTTGAAGGCGCAGCGAAGCGCGACGGGTTATATGATATTAGATTATATGTATATGCATACATATTCTTCATTTGTATTGGTATCCACGCGAGAGTAAGCTAATTTTGGGCACCCCAGGCATAAAACCTATAATAGTGAATTTGGCGAAAAAGTAACTTAAAATCCAGAGCTTGCAAATAACAGTTGACCGTTTTTTCCTTTGTGGTCTGCGCACTAACACGCTTGCTCTCTCTCTCTCTCTTTTCTCTCTGAGCAGAACACTTCGTTTCTGTTCTTTTTGGTTTTCAGTTGAGCTTTTCTTATTGTGTTCATTCAATAACAACTTATAGGAGAGCGATCCGACTAAGCGCTCGCACATTAACTGTCAGCAGATGAGCAAAACAAATTCAAGGCTCAGCGTAAACGGTCCCTTTTTTTCTTTGTTTGTGTGGTTCAGCCCATTGTTTGTTCGTTGAGCGCAGACCGATTTATTCAAGACTGTTTGCTCAAACGGTCAACAGTCATTTGCGAGCTCTGTTAAAAACGCATCTATTATTTATGTGTAGGTTTGGTTCATCGCCATGAACATTTTTTTTTGTTGCCGCTCTGTTCAAGAGCAAAAAGTCTATGATTGAGCTTACTTGCATCTAATTTTGTATTAAGATTTGAAATCTCTCCCTAAATTCGATAAATAATTGGTATTTGCCCTTTAGCTTCTATCCCCACCTCTAGATTCTTATTTCTTAAGCTGAGAATTTCCTCTGCGGTCACACTGTAGGGACTAAGAGTTTTGTTTAATCTGTTTTTGGTACTCACGAGTTGGCGCATTTGTATCTGAAAGAAAAATAAAACAAACAAAAAATAAACAATTGCAATCAAACTAAAAATATATAAATAAATTATAATTAATAAGAAAATAAAGTTAAATCAATGACTCATTGAAAATGTATGGCCCGGCCCTTCCTCCCCTTCCTCCCCTGCCGCCCCCAGCATTGGAGTATGAAACATAGAACTGGTTAAACGACATCAAAAACAATGATATTTGATGATGACCGCAAAGAGAAACCTTCAAATCGAAACGAGTTTTCAAATTGAAATCAAAACAGAAATCAAATTACGGTTCAAGGTCATCGCCACACATCGTCATCATCATCATCATCATCGTGGTGCAATAATTGTAAAATTTAATTGCCAAAAATGAAAGAGAGAGCCACCAAAAGGTTCACATGGTTCCGCCAAAGGCGAGAGTATTTATAATCACAGCTGACGATGACGACGCCCGGCGGGGCTATCAGCGAAATGCTGACTCTTCCTACAAAGTCTGCACCCAACAACCCATAGCTATATAAAATACTCAACTGCGTGTGCGTCAGCGGCCTGAGGCGCAATAGACTGGAACAAAGAATGCCTGGAACACAGAAGAACCGCACCGAGAACAGTCTGCCAGCGACAAGCAGACGAGGCCAACAGCGGAACAAGGAACAAGAAAATAAACCAACATTTTCTCTCTCCAGTAATAATCAGTGCGTGGGATTTGGCCAATAAAATATATATAACAGAGATGCCCAGTAGTAGCTTAAGCGCGCGGGGATTCAAATACAAATGAAGAAGAAAATAGAAAGAGAAAACAGCAGAAAACAACAAAACCTTCGCTCAGAGAGAACGAGAAGTTACTTAGACAGATGCTTTGCTCGGAGCCAACAACAAAACCTTCGCTAGTCTAGAAAAAGAAGAGAGAACACATTTAGGGCCGATTTCACATCTCCTACATAGAGCTAACAAATAACAGGGTAAATTTAAGGTTTATCTGACACATAGTAGCTATCTGGCAAAACAGAAATCGGCCCTTAGAGTTGTTGTTGCTCTACGCTTAGACAAATGCTTTGCTCGGAAGAGAAAGAGTAGAGGGAACACTTAGGACCTATAGCTATGCATGAGGCCTTCCAATAAGGACTTTTTCCCAAGCAGCTTCAAAACATGGGATTTAAACGCATCAATAGTTTTGTAGCGCGTAGAAACACGTTTACCATACAGTTTATTTTTGACATATGACCCATAAATTCGACGTTTTGGCCGGTCAAAAAGTCGCTTGTGGCACGTAATGTGTCATGATGGAGAATGGTTTTGCAAATTTCTCCGTCAAACAAATGGTCGTGTACCACTCAGAACTGACCATCCTACGTTGTTCAAGCAAAACAGTGACCGAAGAAACAGGCTATCAACTTTTGTGAAACACCCCCGCACGGTCGATTGCTGTTTTATTTCCGGCTCATACGCATATATCTATGATTCGTCATTTTTGACGATCTTATAAACGTCTTTTGAAGCAAAGCGACCGTATTTTTTCAGCATTTTACTGAGCGAGTAAGGAAGTTATCCATTGCTCTCTTCTCATAGTACGTCCCATATTGCTCTAGGGAGTTCTAGTGTGGTGGCCAGCACTAGGGAAACCATCAGTCAAGGTACAGAGAAGTGCTGAAATATGTATAAGCGGTGCGCTCCGAACCACACCAACGGAAGCACTAAACACCATATCTGCTTCCTCTAGACTTGATGTCTAAACATTCTGAAGCCTGGATCACGGGTAATTCAACCGTCAAAACGCGGATTTTAAGTATTGACCATAGTGTTACCAGTTCCCGACATGTAAATAGTAACCCAAATGTACAGTGGTGGCCTCGTTGGTAAGGCCTGGTAGCAGAGTGCTGTTCTCTTAAAGCTGCTGGCTAACGTAAGCGGCGAAACCTCAATTTAGGGTTTCAAAACTGTCCTACACCTATTTGTTCTGCTAGAAGAATTGAACTGGGTGAACAAAGTAGTGATGATGTCGCTCGATCGCTTTGGTTTTGTGAACCTGCCAGCCACCTATCGATTGATTAGCGACCTCGACCTTAAATTGTTCAAATCACCTTCGACAACAAGTAGAAATATAATTATTACATGCAAGTGGGAAAGATGCGCACTAATACACTCACGCATGCATGAACCGCGTTATAACAATCGCTGAAATGGAAAACAAAACTTATTTTATTGACAACGGGGAACTTCAGTCCAATCGAGGCACCGCAAAGCCCTCAACCAAGGCAAACAAAGCACTCACCCGAGGTACTACAAAGTCCTTAACCGGGGCACCGCAAAGCCCAAGGCAAGTAAAGCCCTCAACGGAGGCACAAAAATGCCCTTAACCGAGTCATCGCAAAGCCATCGATGCGAGGCAAAACCAACAACAAACTTGCACAGAAGCTAAGAAAGCCGCTCACACAAGGACCATTGAGAGGTACCAGGACAACATTGTCCTCGGAGGTAGGCCGCCACCCATTAACCCAGAGGAGGAGTCACTAACCAGACGCGTGAGATCCACCCTGACCCAACTGCGCTCAGGGCGAAGCAGTTACCTAAACAATTATCTGGCCCGGATAAACCAAGAAGTGACAGATAATTGCCCTAAATGCGGAAACTCCCCACACGACACAAACCACCTCTTCAAATGTCTCCTAAATCCCACCGACCTCACTACTCTAGACCTTTGGACCCATCCGATCGAGGCAGCTTCCTTCCTCGATCTGGACAGAATTAGTTCATTAATAATCCTTTAATCTTTAATCCTCCCCGTTGAACCATCATTTCTATTCTTCAGTTCATTGCCGAGACTCCCAAGAGGGCTACGAAAGTTAACATGCAAAGTTGGTGGCATTGCATACTTATAGACAAAAATAATGTCACATCTAATGGCACATGTATTCAAAATGGTATATCCTTGCCTATAAAATCGTAGAATTGTTTGAAATAGTTTAGGACTAGTTCTTTCCGATAATTTCAAAGAGTCATATCGAAGGTATGCGTTCCCCACAAAACCCCTAAAAATGTTCAAAATAGCCATTTAAAGCAACTTGAAAATCAAATTACTTTAGAGCCCTTTCCATCCAGTCCATTCATGCAGTCAAGGTGCCCTTTGATTCATGTTTAAAAAAGGAAATTTTTTTTGGTTCCACTTAGTCAGCTCAAATTCTCAAGGACTCCAATCAGGTTAAGGTTCAAACAGATCAAGCTCATGTGGTGCATTAGATCAAGACGAGTCCGAGAATGAGTCACTTTTCGCAGTCAGCTGCACTGCTACGGCGCTCAGGTTCGATCCTCGCCCTGTCTCGCTCTGTCGCGGTTGTGTTTTGTTTGCGGTTAGAGTGAGACAGGGTTAAGATGGTTTGAGTTCGTGAACTTGGTTCGCAGTTTAGATATTAGATGTTCGTTGCCACGTTCCTTGACTGACAAATCATTACATCGAGGAGAAAACCAAAAAGAATCAAAAATAGTAATAAGGCCAATCAAACTTTACTCCCAACCAAGTGGAAAATTATGACACGATCATTGCATAAGCGCAGTTCACACCAAAAAGAGTCTTAATGGTAACAAAAGCATGCTTAAAAAACTGCTTTTCAAAAATGTTCACTATCTATCTGTACCCATATCTTTATGACAAGCTCATCATATAAAATTTTGCAGATTTTTGCAGTTCTTTGGACCATTTTGACTACACCTCCTATTTACCCGTTGACAATTTCCAACTATTAAACCTTCACGATAATTTGAACTCCATTTTTGCAATTTTCTTAGGACCGATTGATTTTCATTTCCCATTTACCCGTTTACTATTTATATTTATCCAATCTTCTTAATATTGTAAACTTATATGAACAATTTGTAAATTTCGCGGTCTTTGGACCGTTCAAATAAAAGTAATAAATAGTTATTCTATTATTCGGGGCAACGAAGAATCCATCAAATAAGAGATCATTAAAATCGGTTAATGATTTTGACCATTTCGATCTACTTCACATATTGTATGCTCGCAGAAAAAATTTTACGCTTTTTTTCAGAACGGATGATCTGAATTCAAAACTGAAGACGGTGTTTTGTTAAGAATTGATGTTATTCTGGTGTGAACTATAATATATTGGATCAGGGACCGTAATCATTATAAGTGCTATTTTTAAAATCCCAACTTAATGATTATTAATAAATTTTAACTATTTTGCTCATTTCATAATGATTATTTTTTGAGTGTTACAGAAGCGATATTGGTGGACAATGTGGCAGTGGCGATCTGACACCGGGTTTCAATAGATGTCGACGAGATAAGGCGAAAATATTATGACCAAGTTTTCCAATTTTTGCTTAGTTTTCAAGATATCCGCCCACAAAAGTACAAAATTTCACTTGGCAACAAAAACAATTTTCTGCCCAACCAAAAGGACACAATAAAAAAATTAGTTAATTAACTTTACAAAAAGAAGCTTCTGCAGTGACACCAATTTAGGGACTGAAAAAGATCATTCGACTCTCACTGGGTTGCAGGAGCAGAGTGCACTACTTTGGCCAGCTGGAATAAATATGGGTAGAAAAACTATTTATCCTTCCAATCCAGTTTATTATACCCTGTTCTCATTAAAAATGGGAAAAGGGGATCATGAAGTTGTGGAAATGTATGTAACAGCCATAAGGAAGCACCTCCGACCCCATAAAGTATATATATTCTTGATAGCATCAACAGCCAAATCGATTTAGCCATGTCTTACAGGGTGTAGAAATACCAACAACAAGATTACTTGCGTCAGTGTTCTTTCATTAATTCAGCAAAGTCTATCTTGTGCTGCTTCGAAGATAAATGATGTTGTTTCCCCATCAAGACACCACCAAGGTGAGATCCACAAACGACGTTCGACAAATTTTACGACGTCTATATCCCAAGCCGAAACGATTGGGACAACCTTCGCCACAGCAGCGCTAACACCATTAACATCTACACTGATGGCTCTAAGCTCGACGAAAAAGTAGGAGGGGCGTTTTCTCTACCAACCTAGATTTTAACTGATCGTTCCACCTTCCTGATCAGTGTAGTGTATAGTGTGTATTTATTTACTCAAACAGTCAAGCCGCCCTTAAAGCACTTGACTCACATACCAACAATGCTAAAAGATTTACGGAATGCCGCTCATCTCTGAAAGAGATCGCACGGCATTTCAGTATACACTGTATATGGGTGTCTGGTCATCGCAATATAGAAAGAAATGAGTCTGCGGACAAACTGGCCAGAATAGTTACCACTATCGAGCTCCTTTCAGGGAACGATAGGGATGCCTATAGCGACATACAAGCTTCACACAAAAGCTGAAACACTTCGACTCGCTACGAATCGGTGGAAAACCCTTTCTTCCTGTGCAGTAGCGAGGCTTACGTGGCCAGCATTCGATCAAAAACGTACTAACACACCTTTACGTCACGGGTCACTGTCTTATAGGCAGACACGCAGCACGCCTAGGCGTCACTTACCATGATTTCTGCAGAAGTTGCGGACACGAAGAATAGAAGGAATCGGTACAATACCTTCTGTGCCATTGCCCCGCCTTGAGTAGAAGGAGACTCAGGACAATTGGTCAACCTCTGCTACTCATCCACTCGGAGACATCCGGGCTAGAGATCCCAGTTTTGCTCAAATTTATTCTGTCCACACAATGGTTCAGTAACGGGGACTACCTTCCTCAGTACTAACGAGAAGGTCAAGCTAACTTCGTCTTTGCCGAAGTTTTTATACCCTTGCAAATGTTTTAATACACTAGAGTTTAAGAACGCCAGCATTAAAACAAAAAAAATTATAATCAATTCAAACGCACAGAGGAAGCATCTCCGACCACATAAAGTATATATCAGATCACATGACGACGAGTCGATTAAGCCGCGTCCGTTGTCCGTCCGTCCGTTGTCCGTCTGTCCGTCGTCTGTTTCTACGCACCTCGAGTTTTAGAGCTATCGACAAACTTTGCACGAGTCTTTTGTACTCACGCTGTAATTTGTCGGAACCGACCGGATGAATGACTAACTTCTTAGCTCAGAAAGTCGTTCGAAAAAGTGTTTTTGTGAGAAAAACTTTGTTTCATGTTATCGCTTCAAACCGGTCATGTAAAACGTTATGTTTTGAAGCTAATTTGCGAAGTTTGGTCAAGTCGTAACTTGTGAAATATCAGTATAAAACCGTACAAGTAGTCTCCTTTCTTTCTAAATAAAACCCACTTTTAGACCGATTGTTGCTATGGCAGCTATAAGATATAGTCATCCGATTCTGACAAAAAACTTCCAAATCTGTTTAAAAGCGTATAATATTAATAATCGCTGAAGAGAGACACGTTAACATTAAAAACAAAAAAAATGTCCCATTAAAACCCACTTTTCGACCGATAGTTCCTATGGCAGCTATAAGATATAGTCATCCGATCCGGTCGGTTCCGACATATTTGCAGTGTGCAGTAAAAAGAAGACTCTGTGCAAAGTTTCAGCTCGATAGCTTTAAAACTGAGAGACTAGTTTGCGTAGAAACAGACAGACGGACAGACAGACGGACGGACAAAGCTCAATCGACTCAGCTCGTCACCCTGATCAAGAATATATATAAAGAAAACTTTCTATGCGTTGCAAAACTTCAAATTATAATACCCTTTGCAAGGGTATAGAAAGTAATAGTATGAAAAACTGTTTTGTTTTCAATGCTATCGCTCCCAAACTCGTTACTGATTAATATGATATGCTAACACATAATTCAGTGAAGTCTGATCCAAATCGGATGACTATAGCATATAGCTGCCATGGGAATAATCGGTCGAAAAAATAGTTTTAGTGAGAAAAACTTTTTTGTTTTCAACGGTAGCGTGTTTGTACGTTTCAGTTGTAAATATTATCTGCCTCAACACAATTTTAGAGAGTTTGATCAAAATCGGATGAATATATCGTATAGCTGCCATATAAAAAAGTGGCAGAAATATATCATGATCCAAGGGTATATAAACTTCGGTCGAGCCGAAGTTAGCTTCCCTATATTTTTTTATTATAAATTAGATTTAAGCTTGTATAACATTTTCTGTTCTTTTACGTAAATCAAACTTCCAGTCTACGCAGAGTCCAACAATTTTTTGCACTCCATAATTTTAACTTTTATTTTTATGTCTACTTCGCACAATGCAAATCACTAAACTGATCAACATACTCTAAAGCTTATCACTGAACTATTTTTAAAACGTTACTTTTCACACCTGTACAAAAATTCTGCGCATCAAATACTTAGTATAAGAACACCTGCAGATAAGAAAATTAAGCGTTATTAAAGTTCTTGGAATTTTTTCATATTTTAGCAAAAATATGAAAAATGAAATAAGATCACATAAATCATATGAAAAATTGGCGTCTTATTCACTGATAAAAATGAAAGAAGGCCCCAAAAATTTGTTTTGCGGTCTTATTAAATCTCTTCTTTTGGGGACTTATTTCAGTTTGAAATTTTATTTAAGAAATAATGCACCAAAAAATGAAATAACCTCCCAAATTTCAGAAAAAAAATCGTTGTTTTTGTTTTCCATATAAATTTTTGGGGCCTTATTTCATTTTTGTTTTGGGACCTTATTTCATTGGGGCCTTATTTCGCAGAGCCACTTTTTGACTGATCAAAAATATCCTAGTTCACACCAAAATGGTGGGTATTACGAGCAATTTGCAAAAAATATTTGAAAATCGGTCAACAACCATGCAACCATTTTGGAAAAAATATTGTTGCTCTTTGTTGCGTTTAAGTTAATCTTTAAGCCTAGTACGGAGGGCGTTCGAATTTTCCTTCCAGAAATTTACCAAATATTCCTTTTTGTGGAATGTAAAAGGCAGTGTGACCAGGTAAACTCAAAAGAAAATAGCGAAATCGGAAAATAAATAAATTGGCCAGCTGATTTGTATTTTGATTATAAGATTTAAATAAAATGAGGCATAATGCAAAACATGAAGGAAGTTGCAATTGAAGTTGCAGTGGCAGCTATTTAAAGAATATAAATACAAGAATATAATGGGTCTGCACGGGGCCAGATAAGTCCAATCATAATTGCTCCATTTAGATTTTGAACATCATTGAGGGCGAGAAGGATACCATTTAGGTGCACATATCGCTGCAACGCAAGATGGCTCGATTCATGCCTTGTGGCTTGCCCTGAAACAGCATGACAAGTTGCTCAAGAGTGGCGCAAGACTCCATCCTGATTGTCTGGTGCAGGAGTATGAGGCAGCCACACGAAGTGATTATATGCAATCCTTTTCTCAACTGGACACCAACTGTTTCACAAGCCCTTCATGTAAATGCGGTGTCCAGTTGCTTGCCATCTGTGATGTCCCACAAACAGGCATTGTATTAGTACATTTTTGTCACCATAACTAAAATTTTGCAGATGATTTAATTATTTTTGCCTTGCCTTTTGACAACTGGCACAAGGAAAAAATGACTGCACAATATCTCTGGCAGAAATATCAGCTGTTCTATACAGTCCACACGGTTCATCGATATGGCAACTCTCAAAATTCCTTGTGTGTATTGCTTGGCTTTCTGCGTACCCAACATCAGAATGAGGCAAGGAAAAATTCCTTAAGCTATTTTTTTTATATGGAGTTTGACAGCTG
This sequence comes from Lordiphosa stackelbergi, assembly GCA_018904235.1. Lineage (NCBI taxonomy): Eukaryota > Metazoa > Arthropoda > Insecta > Diptera > Drosophilidae > Lordiphosa > Lordiphosa stackelbergi. Next base: position 10,656 of record JAEIFU010001957.1, on the reverse strand, counting down.
AAGGAAAATTCGAACGCCCTCCGTACTAGGCTTTAAGCAACATTTCGTTGAAAATTGTAGAAATTACAGAGTTTTGGGCAAAAAACTAGATTTCTGTCCCACAAAGTGAGTGAGAAATGTGTGAGAAATTGCGTGGGGTACAATCTTCTGCAAATTTTCAAAGATTTGTAGCCTTTACGGCACTTATAACAAGTTTCTATTCCTTAAAACCGTTTTCGGTTCTTTTGGTTATTCGCTACATAAAAGTAAGCAATTGTGATCTTGACTAATATCTTGATCTTGACTTGATGTACAAAAGATAAATCGCTACTGTGAAACATTATATCTGGCAGCCACTGTATCACAACTGGGCTGATCTGACAGGAAATTGCAAGGCATAAAGAACATAAACATTGAATATGAGCTGCTGGTCCCCATCCTTAAATAAATCAAATAAGCAAGTGTGTGTGTGTGTATCAATAATAATTGTGTCAGTTTCTATACAACCCACACACAAAAGAAAGCAAAAACTGGACACGTCAGAATAATTTCCATGCTGAAAGTTGAATAAACCGAAAAGCCTAAATGTTTATATTTGACTGGGTTTTGTCGCCGTCACATTATCTCTGGACTTTTGATATTTTAAAGTAAATAATTAGCCCCTCAAAGAGACAACAACAAGTATAGAGTTTCACATATTTGATAAGGAAAATGGAGTTACTATTTCTTTAGCAACTAATCTTTGTTATTTAATACAAAAAATGCTGTTCCCCCTAAGTGGCTACCCCTGACCCTTGACAATGCTGGTCACACTATGTTAATTTCAACCATCTCTCTCTCTCTCTTATGTGTGTATCAATAAGAAATGTGAGCTTTTATTTGTTTTGGCTTTTCAGCTGGACACCAAAACAAAAAGCTCCCCCTTGATGATAAAACTTCTAACGGAATGTCGAGCAAAAACAAGTTGTTGTTGTTGTTGCATTAATGTGCATAGAAGGTGAGACAGGAAAAATTAACAATATAACATGATTTGCGGAAATATTTATGTGTAAATGCTCTCAATGGCACGTTTTTTATTTGTGTATGTATGTTTGCTCACCTGTTTCCATTTCAGTTTGAAAATCAAAAAACTGTGGCGATTTCTTTTTGAAGAATTCAATAAAATCATTGCGCGACAAGGTGCCAGCCTGGACTTTAAGACGCCATTCCTTTAAAGGGGAACTGCATTCGGTTGGCGGTGCAACAACAACATCATCCATATCGTAGCGATCCATATTTCCCGTTATGATTTTTCGTTTTGATTGTTTTTGTCCAAAACAAATCTCCCTCTCTCCTCTCTCTCTCTCTCCGCTGTGGCTCTCTCGTCCTTCGTTGTGTAGCTGCCTGTCTCTTGTTTTTTTTTTGGTTTTTGTTACTATTTTTTGATTAATTTTCTTACTACAAATAATTGAAGAAAAATATACATTTGATTAAGCATCCCCCTAATGGTTCTCTCTCTCTCTGTCTCTCTCTCCCTTCGCTTGAGGTGTGTCTTTTTTGAATAATTTCCGTTTTTTACTGTTGTTTGCCCCCCGAAACCGAAATGAAAATGAGCAAATTGACAAATCCTTGACAACTAAAGAGCTGTAGGAAAGTTTATGACAAAAAAAAAATATATATATATAGAGGAGACACAATACTGCGTGCGTTGCGCGCGCATTAAGAGTAACCGAAAAAAAATAATATTTCTGTTGCTTTGTTTTTGTGGCTGTTATTTTGAATGTGCAAGTCGCAGTTTGCAACTGTTGCTTGGCAATATTTCCCCCGTCTTTGTATCTACATAAATTGGTTGTTGTTTTTTTTTTTTTTTTAGCAACAAAAACAAGCAGTCAGTGAGGGAGATAGAGAGAGTGAGAAAGAGCAAGAGGGGGGAGCGCGCATGACAGCAGAAAATGTACACACACACACACACACACACACAGTCTTATTCGTAAGCAAAACGGGGGCCACAAAATTATTTTTCAATTTGATAAAACACTTTCACTAAACAACAACAATTTTTTACACTTTAAAGCAATTTTTACCAAAGTATTAAATATTTTATCACTTGGCTAATATTTTCAGTGTGACCGAGCTAAACTAACATAAAAATACACACACACACGCAGACAGACACACGCAAACTCGTATATAAGTAGTTTCTTTTAGATTTTATATATGTCGTTTATATATATATATACGACGTATGTGTTATATATACATTTTTACTGTTGGCTTTATGGTTTGGCAACGAGTTGGTGTTGCGTTTTTTTATTTTGTAATTGCAATAACTTGTTTAATTTATCAATTTTTACACGCAGACCCGCGAAACGACGTTGTAACTCGGTCTGCTGCAATTTCGTAATGTGCAATTGTCAATTGAGAATTTAGTTTGTGTGTGTGTGTGTGAGCTAGAGATGGGCCGAACTACAGCTATCGATAATACCCAAAACTAATGACGATACTTTTAAATGCAACCGTAAAAGCGGGTGTACATTGAGGCACAGCGTGTCACGTTTCAGTGTCACAGCCGGAAAATGGCTTGTCACAAAAATCGTGTAAAGCCCCGAATACACCACACAAATTTTTGCGCAAAATGCTAAAGTGTGTTAGTGAAATATGTACACGCATTTCGTGCGTGTGACACATACCCCCATATTTCACTAACACATTAGCGTTTTGCGCAAAAATTTGTGTGGTGTATTCGGGGCTTAACGCCAATGTAAACACTTTGGACTTCTGAGTATTTTGGTCACAGTGCGTCACAGACAACACGGTCACAGTGTGCCCCTATGTAAACCCGGCCTAAGGCCTGTTCCCGTTTTCGATCAGGCTTCACAAAAACTGAACGCGGAAATTGTTTGATAATTTCCTGAGCCGCTCAGACAATGTAGTGTGACCAAGCAACAGCAAAAAATTCAGCTGTTGTTTATTTAAGAAATTGGCGGGCTAATTCAAATAAAATTAAAGAGTTTATAGAATTGATAAAGGAAGTCACTGGGAGAAATTCAAAGGTCATAAGCAATGCCATGGTAAATTTCATGGATGCATTTTGTGTGTGGCTGGAGGTATAAGCAGTGTCCTTTATTATTGTATTGCATTGGCCTGCGTGAGCAGAACTTGACCCCTAAGATATGTATACTGCTATTGCGAATACCTAAAGGTAGCAACGGGAGCGGCTGGAGCAACGGAAACTACCACATAAAGCCGGAGGAAACACTCTATAATGTGCTATGGAGACTGCAAAGGCTCAGGTCTGTTTGGCCGTGGGCTGTAGAGGCTACGGAGGTTTGGACTCAGGTGGTGTGCACACATTGGGCGAATGGCATACCAACCACATCAACGGGGGAGCATACCGAAAAAGATTCTCAGTCACAAGTGATGCAGCGGCCGGAGCTGCCCGTATCAAAATGATTTTATTGGCCAGATTCCATGAAAATGGTTGCGACTTGCCCACTTTGATCATCTCCACATGTTTGTCCAACTCGCAGCTCTCCAAATAATTGTAGCATTGTTTTTTTTAGTCTTCTTTGCTTAAACTTTTTTCATTGCGTGCTCAATTTTCGTAGGTACCTCTGACAATTATCAAACAAGTTTCATAATTTCATGACCCCCTTCGACAATTTATCAGCTGTTTTCAAGAAAACGAGTTGGCAGGTCCATGTTTATTGTCGAAGCGAATTTCGAGTGTCTCGGTACTCGCTCAGGAAATGCGCTCTGACAATTTTCGCGAGCGGATTTCCTGAGCTATGTAATTAGATGGGCTCAGCAAAAATTTCGAGTGTCTCGGTACCTAGCTTTAAGCTAGGTACCGAGACACTCGAAATTTTTGCGGAGCGGAAATTGTTTGATAATTTCCTGAGCCGCTCAGACAATGTAGTGTGACCAAGCAACAGCAAAAAATTCAGCTGTTGTTTATTTAAGAAATTGGCGGGCTAATTCAAATAAAATTAAAGAGTTTATAGAATTGATAAAGGAAGTCACTGGGAGAAATTCAAAGGTCATAAGCAATGCCATGGTAAATTTCATGGATGCATTTTGTGTGTGGCTGGAGGTATAAGCAGTGTCCTTTATTATTGTATTGCATTGGCCTGCGTGAGCAGAACTTGACCCCTAAGATATGTATACTGCTATTGCGAATACCTAAAGGTAGCAACGGGAGCGGCTGGAGCAACGGAAACTACCACATAAAGCCGGAGGAAACACTCTATAATGTGCTATGGAGACTGCAAAGGCTCAGGTCTGTTTGGCCGTGGGCTGTAGAGGCTACGGAGGTTTGGACTCAGGTGGTGTGCACACATTGGGCGAATGGCATACCAACCACATCAACGGGGGAGCATACCGAAAAAGATTCTCAGTCACAAGTGATGCAGCGGCCGGAGCTGCCCGTATCAAAATGATTTTATTGGCCAGATTCCATGAAAATGGTTGCGACTTGCCCACTTTGATCAGCTCCACATGTTTGTCCAACTCGCAGCTCTCCAAATAATTGTAGCATTGTTTTTTTTAGTCTTCTTTGCTTAAACTTTTTTCATTGCGTGCTCAATTTTCGTAGGTACCTCTGACAATTATCAAACAAGTTTCATAATTTCATGACCCCCTTCGACAATTTATCAGCTGTTTTCAAGAAAACGAGTTGGCAGGTCCATGTTTATTGTCGAAGCGAATTTCGAGTGTCTCGGTACTCGCTCAGGAAATGCGCTCTGACAATTTTCGCGAGCGGATTTCCTGAGCTATGTAATTAGATGGGCTCAGCAAAAAAAATTTCAAATTGCCTTGCTGGATGACAAAAGATTAGATCAAATTCAACTCTTACCAATTCCGCTTAAACGGGACTCGCAAACGGGAACAGGCCAGATAAGTATTGTTAAGTATTTTCGGTTTCTAAGCAGCTCCGTAGTAAAATCGTATTATTTGCCCCACTTTCTTGTCTCGCAGACAGGTTACAGCTTTGGTAGCAGCAAGTTTTCACAAAATATAGTAATTTCCAGGTTCACGTTCGACAAAATACATTTAAAATATAATACAAATTTAAATAAATTCAATGTTTATGTTGAAAATAGGTTTGACTTATAACTCTTAATAAGTTCTATGAATGATTTATAGATAGAAATATCTGTTTCGGTGCGAACATCTTAGTCCATCTCTAGCCCAATGTGACCGAACTTCATCTCGCGCTTAAATACCTGCTCTCAAAACTAGCAATATTTATAATAATGCAAAGTTTCTCATATTCATTTTGTAAAATTAAAGTTAAATAAAACATTTAAAATAGCGCATATATGTAAAAGTTATAATGCAGCAATATTTTTGCATATAAGCGATATTTGCATTTAAGCGGTTATCGGTTATTTCCAAATCATTTGCATATAAGCAATCTATCGGTTGTAAGCAAAAACTTGCATATAAGCAATTTAGTGAATCCAGTTAATGGCACATAGTTAATACTTATGTGTAATTTAGCTATTAGATAAGGGTAACTTAAATCACTACGTTTGTTTCAATGTTTTCAAAAGCGGTAATATTAGGTATTATTATATTAGAAAAGTTTCGATTGAGCAAAATAATTATCCTCAAATGGATTTTAATTTTCATTCAATACAATCTTCTCGTCCGAAATAATTCCAAATCAGGCAAGTTCATTGTCACATTGGATGTATTCGGCATCTATTTAGATTGAACCTTGCAAATTCGGACTTTCATGACATTTGAGATTTACTGCACTAAGAAAATCAGTATTGCTTCTGGGTTTTGAATTATTTTAAGTATTGCTTGTGCTATTTCTATTCCTTTTCTTGTGAGGATTAGTTACAACACCTCGCTTGCATTGTTTTTAACCAAATGTTGCAGAGCCTTGCTTTATCCTTCGCAACAAGCATCTTTTAATAACACAGTTTCTCTTCTTCCAGCTGCTTTGTGTCAGATAATCTTACAATTTGAAGCCGATTTCACATTTTCTACATGGAGGAGGGGTGCCAGAATGATCTTACGGCCGCGTGAAAACAAATACAAATGCACAAAATATATCTTAAGCTAGAACACCAACAAGAAATAGAACAAGTTGAGAGCTTAAACTCCTACCTCCCAACAGTCTCAGCATACCTAGCTGGTAAAAACCTGTCTCTCTCCTCTGGAAAATCCAGCTCAACTATTTTCAATGCTTGGACCAAGGTAGTGAACACTCAGCTCAATGTCACTGTGGACGGAGGAAAAATTCCCAAAAATCTTGGGAGTGACTTTTGACAATCTCTTCTTCTTTGCGAGGCACGCGGAGAACACAGCCCGCAAAGTTAGAGAAAGAAATGGGGCCCTCAAAGCCATAGCTGAAAGCTCTTGGGAAAAGGAGAAGGAGATAGAGCTGGAGAAACATCGATGATAACATCGATGCATCGATGTTTTTATCTAAGCTGCAGACATCAATGATTTTTTTTCACAATCGATGTTTTGGCAACCCTACATGAACAACACCCGACCACACTATTCTCTTTTAAAATTTATTTGGCGTCCTTATGAAAGGTAAGATGACCAATTTGCGGTTCTGTCGAGATGCCATATGTAACTATCCAAAAAAATATAATTGGACCAAACCCTATTGTGTACGAAAGTGGTTAAAGCTGAACCATTTGGATGCTACAATAAAAAAGCGTGCGATTTATTAAAAATCACTAATTTCCCATGATCTTAACACGTACAACCCCTTTTAGTTCAAGATATCATTCGACATCCCTGCCTTAAAGACATGATTTCCAAGTGTAAGCGAATTGTGAGTTTTTAAATTAAGTCCTGTGACCAATATAAAAAACTAAAACAGTCCCAAACTACAATTAAAAAGTTTATGGCATTATTCAAGAAGTCGGCACTCGGTGAAATAGAGTATATTTAATGATAAAAGGAATTTTACTTCTGTCTGACCATTTACCCATAATTTTAGTTTAAACTCTAAACAACTCCAAAAGCCCCAAAATATAATCTTTACAAGAAATGTCGGAAATCCCTTTATTAAAATGCCACTTTGATAATATCTGGGAGAAAATATGCAACTATTTCTTAAATTATCCCAATAATATGCAAGATGCAGCGAAACACACAAAAAATTGGAAGTGGCTAAAAAATATTTATGTATGAGGTAAGGTTAAGAACATTCAGTAAAGCTGGACAGACCCTGTCGGACGCTGAGCCAAAGAATTTGGAGCGTTTTATGTTCCTTTATAAAATTTTTAATAATTTCAAAAAGACTTAAAAAGAAATATTTGATCTAGAGCCCTAGAAGGAAACCAATACTCCAATATAATTTATCAAATTTATTAATATTCGGTCTGAGGGTTTAAAAGTAAAAGCGACGTGTTTTTTTCGAATGAAAGTGTTCGATTTCAGATGGTCAAGCATCGAAGACTGCACGCTGACGGTTAAACAGTTTATTCGATCGTTTTGCTTCGTACACATAAAAGTTTAAAATAATTAATTTTAAATCAAATGAACAATATTTTTATGTTACTTAAAATCTCAAATAATATTAATAAAAATATTGGATGATAAAAATAACTTACAGAAATGTCAACTTTCACTCCAAAGGCAAACTTTTAAAACCGAAAATTTGACGTTTTCAACGGGAACATACAATTCGATCACATGATTGCGAGAGCACATTATTTGTTTATTTATTTTATGTATACATTCTTTATTTATTTTCAATTTAATCTCAAGCAAGAAAGTGCTTTGGGAAGATACACCAGACTCTCAAAATTTTAAATAAACATCGATGTTTCATCGATGTTTTACTGCTAAAACATCGAAAACATCGATGTACGTAGACATCGATGTTTCTCCAGCTCTAGAAGGAGACACTGCTGGTCACATACCAGGCAATAAAGCGTGTTCAGTGCGACTATGCGGCACCAGAGAGACACACAATACAAAGAAAGGCCCACTTTTGCAACCGTTCATTATGTATTTTTGGCCGCTGAACTCAGATAAATTGTCCGTTTTCTCCCAGCACGCCAGGCTTACGAGATATCTGCATAGACGTATTTTTAGCGAGGTATCTTTACATTTGTTGGTCCTGTGGCCATATTAAGTGTTCTATTCCAACCAAATTTGTTTCAATGAACGACATTACAGAAAAACCAAACACGAAAATTTGATTTTGCTGATAAGGTACAAATTTTTGGATTTTAATATTGAAAATGTGGTTATTTTTTGATCAAATCGATTTTTTCCCCAAGTTTAAATAATTCTGAAAATTTTTCTGCTGATATTAAAAATCTTAGAAAAAATAGGTGATTGTCCTTTGTTTCTTCTTATTTTACAATTATAATTGTTGGTTTTTGAGTCAATCAAAATCTAACTTTTTTTCTTCTTTCTTATCTGTTCAGCTATCAGCAACTGTGTTGCAAAATTTGCTTACAACCAATTAAAATAGTACGCAGAAATTTTAAATTTTATGTAAAATGTTTGCTTATAAGCGATATTTGCTTAAAAGCGATTTGCATACAAGCAATTAAATTCTTATATCAAAGTTGTGCACAATGCACTAAAATATAAAACTTTTGCAACCGGTATTTGCATACAAGCGGTTCGTCATATAACCGATATTTACTGTAGATTCACCTACATAAGTGTTGGTGCTCCAGGTCGGGTCCATGACTCCCAAATTTACGAAAAATCTTCATTAAAAAGAACTGTAGAAGAGTCGTCGCTATTTAAGGACAACGCCAGACTAATAGGCGGAGTAAATGTTCCTGTGGTGATATTGGGGGATTCAACATTCAAATGAAGCCCTATCCATTTTCGGTAAATGCATCTGAGGAGAGACGCGCAATCAACTATAATTTGGACAGTTGAAAGGACGATTGGCAAGGGCCTGGACAACGCTCCTCAAAATAATACACATATATGATTATTTGTTGTTGCATTTTGCACAACTTTTTTAATGAAAAAAAATTGCTTATACCAAGACAGTTGGGAAACGGAGATGACATCATGCCGAGAACAGCCAGTTCGGGCCTATGAGCTTGGAAACAACAATGATAATGCTGAAACAATTCGAAGTGGTTTTGCTAATTTTTTTACTCAACACGAGCAGCTTCTACTTCAATCATAAACTATTTTATTCCATTTCTGTTTGGATTAAACTTAAATTATATAATGAAATAAAATAAAACTAAAACTAAAAATTATTGATTATTTTTTACCCTCATTAATTTGAGTACTTCTCCATGGAAGGTCTTCATTTCTTCCGTCATTTTGGCCATTTCATCGGCCATTTTTTTCGATGGCTGCAACTTTTCTTTCCACATTTTGGCCGGCACTCAATCGCTGTCGTCAAAGTCTTCGGAATCATTTCGGAACGATGAGAAATCTAAATCAATAGAGATATTAAAGTTACTTCACACTCACTTTAGTTATTTATATTGACATACCATTGCTTTCGACGACAAGTTCTTCGAAGTTCACCGCCTGGGAGACCGACAATATTCTTTCAACTGTCTCGAAAAATTCCCAGGAGGACCGAGTACCTCCACTTGGGCCTACCTTATCGCGTTCAAGTCTGAATTGGGAATAAACTTATGTGTAATGCACATATTCTTGGGGATCAGCCAGGTTTAAGGGTCTTGCTCTTTACCTCCTTTGCTGTTATTTTCCCGAATTTACTCAGCTTAGCAGCCATCTCTCTGTAAATGTGAGAATTCTTGCGAGCACCACGCAAACCGTCAATATTGTCGGACCCAGATAGTTTGTGGCGTCTTCAGACCAATTGCATCGACGTTGAGAGTCTTCACTTGCTGCAAATAAGTGTTAAGTACATTAAATTATAAATTAAATGGATGTTCTTACCTTCGGACATCTTTTGCGCATTTAAGTCAGCTGTTGTTGTTTTGGTTTTTTATATGTAGTGATGAGCACTTTGTCAACAAGCTAAAAAATGGCCGACTATCGAATAGAAACTATCGAAGAATCGAATGGCAAACGAGTAATAGCCGATTTCCACTTACGCGTGTTCGGTCATCGATTCCACGATTTTTCGATAAATTCCAAAAGGCGTTTCCACTGCGTTCGGTGTCCACTTCCGGAGTCCACAACAGCTGATTGGTTTATTTGCTTACCTTTGTGCATCAATCAAAATGAATTTGAGTTACATTATTTTGCTAAATGCAATTGAAAAGCAACAAATGCAGCTTATGCAGTTAAATCGAAATGTTTTGGAAGTATTGAACGAGTGTGCTTTGGCTAGCGTTGCGTACGAGAAGAGTCCCACCCACGTAGCACTTGGGCGTTTGCAAGTTACGGGCCATTTACTAATTAAACATTAAAATAAAGTTATAAATTAATTATTTAATTCTTAGAGTCGATATGGTTGCTTTTAAGGAATGTTTTTCGTGAGGAGAGGCAATCATTTCAGATGTAAGTCCAATTTCGCCTGGGCTGTCAAAGCAAAATACTTCCGTTCGGCGTGCAATCCCACTGGCCATGTTCTGGGTAATGCTCCCAATTTGAGTGCTCCGTGCAATTTAGTTTTGCTCCTTTCTACAAAGGAATAAAAATAACACATTGAACAATTTGTTTGAAATTGTATCTGTACCTGTACTTTTTGATTAGGTTGGGCCCACGAAGCCCGTTGATGTTCTCCTCCCATAAGTCCAGAAGGAACAACGTTGCGTC